>MU865117.1:41202-57250 GCA_033576145.1 Cladorrhinum samala | reverse complement strand
TTTTTTATTTTTAAATTTTTTTTTTTTTTTTTTATTATATTTTTTTTTTTTTTTTTTTTTTTTTTTTTTTTTTTTTTTTTTTTTTTTTTTTTTTTTTTTTTTTTTTTTTTTTTTTTCGAGAAAGTAAAAACGATGAGCAAGGAACGTTTTTGTTGGGCTGGTTTAATACTTGTACTACACATAAACGGACGAACAAGATCCTGAGGAACCTTTCATGATATACCACATGTATGTATGTACATATATACATATACACACACATACAATTGGCATGCACCATGCATCGCAGAAGCTGACTATCAGGTAGGTAGGTAACTTGATGAGAGATAGGATAGTGTAGAATAGCTGCTTGGTTTGATTTGGCACATCTATATTATGTTTGTGTTATATATGTATGTATGTATATATGTATAGGGCTGAGTTGTAAGATTTTTTTTTTTTTTTTATGTGCACACCTCCCTTCCCCATTCCCCCTTCCTTCCTTCCCAGTCTAGTAAGCACACCTCTTCAATTTCCTACACTTGTATAATCAACTTTTATTTCATCCATACAAATACTTTTATTCTTATTTTTTTTATTACATTTGACTTTTATGAGAGAAAGAAAAAAAAAAGATATGTTGTGTAAGTAGATAGATGGTATAATACAAAGAATGTGAAAAAAGCTACATCAAGCGGAACAGCACACCCCCCCCCCCCGCCTCTCTCCTCGCTCCTCTTACCCCCCCGCCGTTCACCTTGTTTAAATCCCAAGCTTTTTGTGAAAAAAAGTTCAGCCCTACCAACTACATACCAACCAGATAGTAAAACCCATGACCCATGACCCATGACCCCCCTGGCCTCGGCGGCGGCGGCGGCCTCCTTTCCCCGGCCAGAACTACCGGAAACCCAATTTCATTTTTTTTTTTCCTTGTTGGTTTTTAAAGTATTACACATACATGTATACATACATTGCATGTATACATTACATAAAAAAAAAAGAGACTGATCCATGTCACTCACACAACTTTGGCCTCTGTCGTGCATGTTACAATCGTGAGTGAGTGGGTAGGTGTGTGGCTATGCAAAAAATAAACTTGCATAGGTACGATACTCTGTCTGCCTATGTCAACTACCTAGGTAGGTATACACGGCAAATTCATGGTATATTTACAGTAAGGTAGGTAGGTATCAAGACGAAATATATATATAACATGTTATTTATTTCCTTTGACCAAATTTTTTTAAAAAAAAAATTTCTTTAAAAAAAGATGGGAAAATAAATATTTTGGGCTTTGTGCCTGTCTAGACTAGCGTGCATCGTCGACTTTTTTTTTTTTTTTTTTTTTTTTTTTTTTTTTTTTTTTTTTTTTTTTTTTTTTTTTTTTTTTTTTTTTTTTTTTGGTGATTACGTTTTTCTCTTCATTTATCACGCATACCAATACATTCGTATATAAATCTCCAATTTTTTTTTATTTTTTTATTTTAAACAAATAAATCATATTCATGTGTGTGTAAAGCAAAAAAAGTTTTGTTGTAGGTTGACAAAAAAAGACTGTGAACAATAAGTTGGATTTTTTAATCAGTAGTATACATCCTCACGATGATACAACTAATACATTATATACACATTTAGATACAAACACACACACACACATATATATATATATATATATCTCGAAAATTTTTTACTAAATACCTGTTCAAAAAAAAAACAAAAAAAACAAAAAAAAAAAAAGTGTGTAGTTGTAGGCATGTACATATCTAAACTACCAATTTCATAAATCCCAACTCGGTTATTCGTACAGCACCATTCATAGATTTCTCAGATCATTGACCGACATGCCTCACATAGTCCTCTACCCCTCCTCCTCCTCCTCCCCAAATTCATCCACAACCCCCAAAGAAAACCTCTCCCACTCGACAGCCCACCTTCTCAACCTCTCGGCCTTGATTCCTCCCCCTACACTGGCTTCCCTTATCTCTTTTGTCCTGTTTTTTATATTTTCTGTCAGTCCACATTCACATACATACATACACAGAAAATGTATATCCGCCATTCTAAAGGTAAAAAAACTCACCATTGTCCAGAATCTTTGTCTTCAAAAGTTGACCAGCGGATACTATTCTCCGCCAGCGCTGCCAACCCCGCCGCGTCGATTCCATGTGCAACTCTCAGGGCATCCCAATACGGTCTTGTCAAATCCCCGCTTCGGGGTTCCGGCGAGAGGGCGCAGCTGATCCCCCGGGCCGTCAAGCTTTCCAAGGCCGGCGAGCCGGATGAGCTTGTTATTAGTATTTTCTTGTCCCTTATGCCTTCCAGAAATCTGGGATGCTGCTGGAGGAGGCCGAAGAAGCCCTCGTCTGCATCTGAAAGGGATATTCTTCGGACGCCCAGGAGGAGGCAGTCGAACAGAAGGGGCGACGAGGAGCTGCCAAGGTTGGGGGCGGGAGGACAGGTCAATAAAAGGGGTAGCTGGACGTCTTCAAGCGCTGACTGTTTCCTGAGCCAGAATAAGGAGGGCAGGATGTGCGCGTAGAGGTGACTGGCGGACAGGGCGGGACCGGCATCGTAACCTGCTATCAGATCCGGCCAGGCGATTTTGGTAGCAATGCAGTCATCCAGGTTCTCGATCAGGGTTCGTTGACTGGCGCAGGAATCTGGCGAGGTAGACCATATGACCCTCAGTCCCCAGAAAGTCTGGTCGGGGCCGAGTGCGGCTCGAAATTTGGCGAGCTCATGGTGGATGATGGAGAATAGGAGGTCGTAATCGGTTTCGGGGGTTTCCGAGAGGTTGCGGTGAAAACCGAGGGGGAAGGTGAATCTGCTCCGAGTAAGTTTCTCTCCATCTCATTTAGTTGGTCTCTTGGGGGTAATTTGGCATGTGACGATTGTGAAAAGTGAAAGAGTGAAGAGGTGTAATATTGCCACGCCCAAAGAAAAGGGGGGGGGGGGGTGTGGTCATAGCCGAGGCCAACAATGTAGGCCAGACCAAGAAGAAAAAAAAGGGGGGGGGGATATAATACCGGATTTCGGCCCAGGAGATGTTGTTCTCGACAAGTGAAGTCATAATCTGCTGTAATATACCCCTGAAAATTGGTTCGTAGTAGATTAGCCTTGAGAGAGGCGACTCGGCCGAATCTCGACGATCATCGGACCCGCCGGAAGGCTGGAGTGAGGGCGGCTGGAATAAGTGGTCGCTGAGCCATTCGATGAAGCCTGCTCGGCCGCCTTCCTTTTCGCCTGAACTGGGAAATGAGCATACTGCTTCGGTAAGGGTCGTCGGCGTGTTAGGTTCATAAGATGAAGCCCATATCGAGGAGGTGGCGTTGCCGCCGTTGGGCGATGGTGCATTTCGGAACTGCAAATGGATGGGCACTTTGGAGGTAGCGAGATTAGGATCAAGCGATTGGGGGGAGGATATGTACACTCCTTCGTTGGAGAGGACAAGGTTGACGAGATTGGGGATGTCGATGAGGGAGTGGAGGTGAGCGTTGAGTAGGGCGCCCTTGGGGAGGTTGCGAAGGATGTTGAAGGATTTGGCGCCGTCGAGGGAATCGCAATGATGCGACGCTGCATCTGGCAAGGCCTTTTCCTGTTGTGCTATTTTCGCTATGATATCGCAGGCCCTTTTGGCTATGGGTGACAGTGCCTGACAGAATGAGTGGTCTGTTTGCTGTGTCAGTCATACGCCGCCGGTTTACAAAGGTTATAGGGATGCAGCATGACAATGGCTAATTACCGCTGCGGTGTTTCTTTTCTTCGGCTATGAGAGCTGCCCGGCTCGAGAGATATTTCTCAATAACGGCGTCATCGTTTGGCGGGATCTCATGGGCGACGAGGTCGGCCCACTCCTCGTCGTTGATTGGCATCCCGTCGTGGTGCCGAGGTGGTGACGAGGGGAGATGGGACGGCGGTGGGGGAATGAGATGAGACGGGTTGCACAATCATGACCTCGAAGAATCAATTCTTCATTGACGCTCACCCATTGCCAGCGACGTCGCGGATGGTTGTTTGTTCGCAGCGTCACCAGTGGTTGAGATCGAGAAAGTGGATGTAAGGTATTGTTGGATGTGATCTGCAGATCGATAGATGTTGCGCTGCGGGTTGTTATAGCGGCTGCATGAGCCCATCGAGATGCCCGAAAGCCGTGATACCCGCTATATCCGTCCGCCGTTACAGCGCTTGTCGCCTAGCACAGACGTCCGTCCCTCTTTGAGAGGTTGGAGACTTGAAAATCAGTCATGGACACACCTTCTTGTTTTCTCTTCCTCTTCCTCCTTATATATATATATACATCTATCTTGTCTTTTTCAATCCAAGTAAAAAAGTTCTAGGCAACAATATTTTGCATTCAAATCAACTCTTAGCACTCGTTTTAGATCAGCATCAATAATTAAGACACAGGATCCCAGTTGTGATGCAATGAAAGGCAAAGCTCAAACCAACAGTTTTAGCAAAGTGGAAAAAAGGCTTCACACACAGGGAGAATCGGTCGGGAAGGAACCAAAAAAAAAAAAAAAAAATGACGATGACTAGAAGTGGCAAGAATATTAGGGGAAAACACAAACACGAGGAGAGGAGAGAAGAGGAGAAGAGAGGAGAGGACAAAGAAAGGATGAAGGAAGCGAGGAAGCTTGAAAAGAAACAAGCAATATATATATATTAAAAAAAATAACAAAGTATTTAAAAAAGCTCTTATACAGCACAACAACAAACAGATAGGTAGACCAATCCCCCTAATCGTACGTAATTCGCGAACAAAAAAGCTGCCGAGGTTGGAAAATTGGATTTCCGTGTAAGGTAGATTGAGGTCATTACATGTCCTCGGTCCCGAATTTAAACTCTTTGTTTTTCATCCTTCAGATATAAAAAAAAAAAAAAAAAAAAAAAAAAAAAAGACCCCATAAAGAGCTTTTATTTCTCGTCCCATTGATAAGAAAATAAGACAAGAGACGATTTCCTCCCTCCGCTCCCTCCCTCCCCCCCTTTTTTTTTTGAAAAGGGGGTGGGAGGGGATGATTTTCCGGTTGTTTTCACCAAGAACACAAGGAAGAGAGGATGGATGGATGGATAAATGGGTTGGCTAAGACTTATTGGTTTCTATTTTTTTTTTTTTTTCAATCTTCGGTATACTTAATAACAAAGTAGCTTGTTGTTGTTGTTGCCCCCGAGGCAGCAGCAAAGAGACATGTACGCATTTGGCATCCCTATAGAAGGATCATGAAGTCTTGTCAAGGGTCGGTCGTGATCTTGATAGGATTCGTTCAAGGCCTCTTATTAATCAACGAGACGAGAGAGGTAATTGTCTTGGAATAAACATAAATGCAATAAACTTGAAGCAGAGGGCACTGGATACAAGGTCTGTTAAGCATTGAGTATTTATATCATGAACTCATTGATTTGTTTGACCTTTCTTCAAACTAGGTTTTTTTCTTTTTTAAGTCTACCCCCATGTCTCCCTTCAAACCAAAAATTTCTTTATGCCAAAAAAAGTCTTCTCATTAAAACAATACTAATCCAATAGAAAACAGGAACTCGGACTCCTCAAGAGCCCCGTTCCCATTTCAACCTGTTTTTATTCCCATAGCGCGTTATATGTGTGCTCCAGGCTCACCCAGCCCCTTTCACCCTCCATAATATTATCTTATAATCATTGTTCATGCAATTACTTTCACAGCTGTCCTGACTCGTCCAACCTGCCATTGAAGCCCTTTTTCTTATCAGTACTGTACAATTCTTTTTCTTTCCCCAGTCATCAACATTAATGCGTAACACCTCTGACTCCCTGCAACAAAACTCCAAACATCAGTCCCCTAGCAACTTCCTCGATCTGCAAGCAGTCAAACAGCCTGCCCAATGCTTCCGCCGTGGCGGCTTGACCCATCACTCCTGAAAGGGCCGCGGGCACACCACTCTCGATCAATAGTTTCCTCGCCTTCACTCGCAAGGCCTCCTTCTCTTCGGCCGTCATCTCTGCTGGCCAGTTTGCGCGTTCTGCTTCGGTAGGCAAAGTATTTTCACGAAGCTTCTTGAGGTGGGCCGCGATGCCTGCGTCAGATGTGTTGTTGTCGAGAACAGCAGATTGGATAAGTGTCTGGATGGACAGCAGCGATGGGTTTCCGGGCCGGAGAAGGAACGATTTGGCAGCTGCCAACAAGGTCCGTCGAATGTTCCAGGCTGATGAGAGGGTATACATTTCGTTGATGACGGCAAACATGAGCTCGACCGCCACGCGGGTCTCCGACTCGGAAAGTTTGGTGTGCTGCTTGACACCTTTGAGGGGTGGTCCATTGATTCGTTGGCTGCTAAGAGTCGGCATGGTCAGGGACCTGGCGTGGTGCGAATGATGCTCTGGCAGACGGCCCTGAGGACTAAGCGAAGCCTCATAGTCGTCCGCGATGGTATCGGGCGGAGGAGGAAGATTGAACCCATCGAAGCTCAGAGCAGACGGTGAGCGTGAATATATCGGTGCCCTGCTTGACGCGCGGCTGTGCTCCCGGCTATTCCTGGCCGAGGCTCTCGAAGGGCGCAGACTATCTATGTCAGCCTCACCCTGGGACTGATAACTAGGCCGACGGTCCAGGGATACGGGGGGCGTTTTGCCGGGTTGCATGTTGACTACGGAGGAGTGCTGGCTGTCGATGCTGTCGCGGGTCTTATTGCGCATTCCGCTCAGCGACAGACTGCTGTCGGCGCGGGAGAGGGTGGATATGGACAGGCGACTAGCTGCAGTTACATCTTGCAGGGCGGATTGCGGTGGTGGCGGCGGTGGAGGAGCTGCCTGCTTCTTCGGTCCCAGTCCGATATTCCCGAGCACTCCAGTGACGCCGTCAACAACTGCTTTGGAACCTTCCAAAGGCGCGCTGGTCAGGACGCCGAGGACGTTCTTCCCCATCTTCTCGAAGGCCTGGAACCCAGACTTGGATGTGTTGGGCAGATGGCCATGGTCTCGTTCAAGAAACTTCTTGAGTCCTTCACTCTCGGCCAGCGTCTGATGCGAACAGGCATCCTTGAGATAACGTTCCAACTCCCCTCGTAATGAGGTTCGGGTGTGTATCTTCCATGGCGGCAATGTCCCGTGCTGCTCGGTGAAAGCGGTCGCTCCAGATATCGTCGCGATGCGCCTGAGAACCTCGTGAAGAGTCTCGAAATCGCTATACTTTCTGACAATCATCCATCCAGGGTACACCGTCGTCGCAGGCTCAATCTGAACCAAGTAATCCCACGATGGCTTGGACTTTACCCGGTCGCCGGGCTCGTCCAACACGGTAATGGTTGCATTATGCACCGTTAGTGGTGGCGGTTTGGGGGGCTCGGCGGCCTCTGTATCTGGTTCCTCCTGAGCGGGAGGGACAAACTGATCAAAGCTCGTGAAGGTTGTTGACGCTCGGTTGTTTGGCGGAGACGAAGTCTGGCTGGAAGTCGACGTTGAAGAAACCGGCGTGACAGGGGTGAGGATAGCATCGTTTTTGCTAGAGACGTCGCTGCTGGCTCGTTTTAGGCCCCCTTTATCCTTGGATGATGATGCATCCACCGACTCTGGGGCATCAACAGCCTGCGGTTCCTGACTTTGCTTCAGCTCGGCAGCTTCGCTTTGGTCTGTATGTTGCTCCGCAATCATCTTGTTCAATCGTTTCATCTCTTCCATGGCAAATTCCATCTCTTCTTCAGCCTTGCTGAGCTTCTTTTTGTGTGCCATGGGTTCCTTGCGGCGGGCTCTCTCTTGGTCAAACGAGTTTCTGTTTCCCTTCAAAAGGCCGATATTGCCCACGTTGCCATCGATATCGGCAAAGGCCACATCAGGGCCCGTCTGCATGCCCACATCAATGGCCTGACTGATATCTGGCTCTCCCTGTTCTAGGAGGTAGACGATCCAGGAGTTGATCCACTCGGCCTTTGAACATGACTGCAGTGTCGATTCCAAGACAACATTAGCCAGGATTTCTCTGAGGAAGATCCTAGCCGGGTCGCACTCGTAGGTCGGCCGATCGAGGAAGTTTAGCAAATCTTCCGCGACCATCCGAAACTTGGCCGCTTGCTGTTTTTGATTCAACAGGTTCGCGAGGCTCGACTCTGGATGGGCCGCGAGATAGTTGTAAACGGCATCAGCAGCAGACAGCTTCGAGTCGGCTGGCAGTTCCGCGAACGCATTGGAAAGCTCCGAGAAGAAAACAATGACGATCGAAGACGAGTTGGTCAGGAAATCCAGAAACGCATCTGTCGGGCGCTTCCGTCCGAGGTGATTTGCGACCGATGTAATAAACGAGGTCAACGTCTTCCGGCAGGCCATCGGGAAAAACTTCTCGGCTGGCACGAGAGGAGAATACCACCATTTGACGTAGTTGTCGATTATGGCGTCGACCAGCTCTTGCAGCGCATCCCGAGTGTCGGGCCGCAAGTCATCAAAGGCGCGAATCAGCACGCCCTCCTCCTCGTCGGCCTTGTCCTCTCCCTTTTTCTCTTTGGAGCTGTTCTTGGCCTCCAGCAGGCGGGCGAGGAGGTCAACCCCTCGCTCTCCGCGAACAACACGGGAAACCTCAATATTCCGCTGCTCCCATTGTATGAAACCAACAATACCACCAAAGGCGCCCATCAACACCAGACCAAGCTTGCCCAGGACCAAGTACGTGGTGGCGGCCAGCCCCACCGCGACGCCTCCCAGTGTTCCCGGTGTTGCTGTCGCAAGAAACTTGAAGACCTTGGTGCTCAAGTCCTCTTCATCGCTCGTGTTCGGAGGGTTCGGCGGAGTGTCGGGAGCGTCGAAACTGCTTGGCTTTTTTGGTCGCGTGTCCATGTCCGTCATCTCCAGTCCAGTCATGTCTTTTTCGTCCATTCTGTCGGAGGGCGCGCCCGAACCAGGCACATTGTGTTCGCTCATAAAGATTGTAATGCCGATTCGGGAATCATGGAAGGGATAGTTGGGCTTTTTGAGTTTTGAACGTGTACGGCGCAATCAGCTGTCGGTGACTGACCACAGGAGTGGTGCGACTGAAGAAGCGGTGGGGGGGGGGGGGAAGGTGGCGTCTAGACTCAGATTCTTGGGTCTCACAGGCTCGACTGGAGGGGAGAGTTTAATTTTGAATGCAAAGAAGCGAATGCGAATATAATCAGTAAGTAAGGTATTAATTAAAAAAAAGAGCGATTAGGACAAAAATGATATCTCGAGATCGACGGGATGGATTCAGTTTGTTTCGAGCAATTCCCCAGCTTTTGAATGTAAAACACAATTCGAAGACAGCCCTAGCCGCAATGTTCAATAGGGGCCGCCTCAATTCCCCAAACTTCTGATGACCCCTGTCCATTCTCAACAAAGAAGCTCCATAAAACAGGGGGCGTTTCTCCACTTTGGCTCCCGTGCCGCAAGTGCCAACTGCCAAACTGGTTCAAGTGGAGGCCCTAGAACGATTCCCGACACAGTGTTTCTAGGATACCCGGTACTTTGACGGTAGTATTTGGCTTGGTTTTTTGACGACCCTGAATAACATTGAAAATTTTTAATTTCGATGTAAATGAAGTCAGAGCAAAGAACTGATGACCCCATGTGCAATATGTTCCTTTTAATGTGATATGAGAATATGCTGTGTTTCAAAAGACCATCAAGGAGTACCCAGGATACACAGTAGGAATAACCAGGCGGATTGACCCCCACCATCACAACTCACGTGTAAGCGCGTCAAGAAGGCACCCTCACATTTCACGTCGCTCCTGCCGTTTCGTATCGCGTCTGAGTTAATGCTGGTTGCAGCTCACTGTGATTTCTTTCAAACTTGGGATTCAGATTGAATTTTTCATTTTTGTCCCTTGAGACTTTTTTTAATTTTTTTTTTCATCACTCCTTTACCTACCTTACTTCCACCTAATCATCTGCCTCCATCAACCACCATCAACCACCATCACCTATTGACCACGCCTCCTCCCATATCAACACACAAAATGTCCTACACAAGAAAGCGAGGAATCCAGCTCGAGAACGACGAGGAGGTCCCGATTAAAAAGGTCAAGGGGTCTTCAAAGCGTCGCGAAGAGGAGAGCTCCGAGGACGTGCCGCTGAAGAAGAACGCCGCGGCTCAGAAGGCCAGCAAGCAGCCGACTCAGGGGACCGACTCGGAGGGCAACAACTACTGGGAAATTGGAAGCAATCGCCGCATCGGCTCATCAGTCTTCAAAAATACCACCCTAATCAACATTCGCGAGTATTACAACACGGCAGACGGCGAGGCCAAGCCCGGCAAGAAGGTGGGTTACCGATTTTCATGTCAACTTATCGCATCTCCAGCTCGGTCTACTAACAAAGCAATTTTTTAATTTTAATTTTTTTTTTAAAAAAAGGGCATCTCACTTTCCCTTGATCAATACAAGGCGCTGCTCAAAGTCCTCCCTGAGCTGAACGAGGAACTGCGCTCCAAGGGCCACGAAGTGGACGATCTCCCAGCTGCAGCTGCAGCACCAGCACCAGCAGCAAGCACCAGCGCCGCACCAGCCAAGGCCGCGAAAGCATCAGCCACAAAGAAAGCCAAAAAATCCAACATCGAGGAGACCAGCGACGAGGACGAGGACGGCGAGGGAGGAATGGAGGAGGACGATGAGGGTGATGTCTAGTCACCAGTGGTGATCCCCACCCTTCCACCATCCTGTGAATGCTTAATTTGTTGCGCAGCGAACGAAGAAGAGAAATCGTCGCGGCAATGGTAAAGAGCTGTTTGGCAGATTGAAGTTGGAGTATTGAACGTTTTTGTGACCAATAATGGACCGGTTCTATCGAGTACGAATCGGCGCTTTTATGGGAAGTATGGCGCCCTTCCTACCGGGGGGGAATGGGACTTTTTGAATGAGAGGTGGAACACCATTCCGGCATATTTGCAGACTGGATGACGTTCAAGGTATTGGAGGAGACAAAGTTAGACGGATACCTAAACAGGGACTCGTGCACTCATGCGAAGTACTTTGATGTTTTTGCTGCATGTTTCGTAGGGCGGTTGAGGAGTAATTACGGGCGATATAGCTTCCTTGGATCAGGGTGCGTGGATAGTTTTCCGCCCAAGTGATGTGTACCTGCACTGATCAGATCATTCATTTCTCCTTCTCGAGACTGCAAAGCATTCGTCGATAACACCCATGAGAGCGATTATTGAGAGCTTTCGACAGTAAGATACAAGAGGGGTTTTATAACATAAATACACTTTTTGTGACAATTGACGCCTATCCTACATCAAATCCACAACCACATAAATACTTACTTTTGCTTACCAAATTGTTTGTACACAACCGGCCCGCAATCATGCCTTGGTTTCCTCCTCACGAAGCCTGGCAATCAATTTCTTCTCGAGGAAGGGGCTCAGACCCAATCTGTTGACTGTCAGTATTTTTATTTTCAATCATGATACATACGACCAGGATTTAAAAATAAAGACTTACATCCCCTCGTTCGTTATGATCCTGTAAGTCCCGCTGGGCTGATAATTCCCAATGATCTCGCCCTTTCCGTCGACCTCGACGCTCCCCAGAATGTCCTCGGGCCAAGCAATGCGCCCAAAGTCGGGAGGGTTCCTCCTGTCGCTCAGGTGCACCCACCCGCCGACCCCGGCGCCGCCGGCACCTCCCGACCCGCTCGCGCCGCTCGTCTCCTTTCCCCTGGCGGGCTGGATGAAGTTGAACCCGCCGGGGGAGGCAAAGGCCTGAGCCTGGGATTTCAGCTCGGGGTCCTGGGCGGCGTTCTTGGCGAGCACGTCATTGAGGATTGAGAGGAATTTGGGATTTGGGGAGAAGGACTGGGGAGTAGGGGGGAGGGCCGTGGTGGTGCCGATGGCGAGGGAAGGGTTGGGAGGGTGGGTGTCGAGGTAAGTCAGGAGGGATTGTCGCTCTCCTGAGGGTGAGAGGTGAGGGAAGACTTTCTAAGGTTTTTTGTGAAAGGCGGGGTTAATAGGAAATGATGTAATGACCAAGGAAAGGAAGAGCTTTTTTTTTTTTTTTTAAAAAAAAAAAAAAATTATAAATTAATATATATATGAGCTGGTACTTACAATGGATGGGTTTGAGGGGAGGGTTGAGAGGTGGCGTTTGGTGAGGGAGGAAAAGGTCCTCGGAATTGAATTGGACAATAATAGGCGTGTTGATAGCATTTTGACGGTTTGGGGGTGCTTGATGAGAATGAATGAATTTTGAATGAAAATATCACAACAAAAAAAAAATAAAAAAATAAAAAAAAAATACGAGCTCAAGGCTTCTTGTTCACAACGATGCCTGTCGTCATTGGTTCCAGAGCTTCGAGAGCTTCCAGAGCTTCGACGAAAACTCTCTGACAAGGGTACCCCTGCATTGTGCTTCCCCGCCAAACGCGCTGAGACGCGGTTCGCTGAAAGCAATTAACGCGCTTTCAATTCGCAAACCACCACCACCAAGATAATCAATTAAATCAATTATTTACAACCACCACCAAGACCTAGACAAACGACGAGAAAAGAGAACTTGTGGATCATGGGCTCTTGCTTTCTCACCATAGTTTGACTTCCAAATCATCCAAAGCAAGCAATTTGCGTCAAAGTAAATTTTTATTTAATTAAACAAGAAAAGAAAAAAAAATCCCAAAAATGAATATCGCGCCTAGTCCGCAAAAGGGCCCTGCAAAGAGGCCAAAAGCCCAAGAAAAGGGCAAGCGCCCGGCGAAACCGTTACCGCCGGCACCGTTCTTCGCGCCGAAAAACACGACATCCGCAGGTCCCGAGATCCCTTCCTCCTCCCCGGCATTCGCGACGCCCGCCCACCCTCTCCGACCGTTCCACGCCCCGGCCCCGGCAAAAGCCGCCGTCCTCCCCATCATCCTCCCGCCGGCTACCCTCCGGCCGCTCGCCTTCCGGACCTTCACCAAGAAGCACAACCTGACGCTCACCTCGTCGGCCCTGCAGGAGCTCGCAACCTTTATAGGCAGGCACTGCGGCTCGGGATGGAGGGAGGAGGGCCTGGCCGAGAAGGTCCTCGAGGAGGTGTCGCGGGGCTGGAAGAGCCGGAACGGCGGCGTGATCGTGGACGGCGGCAGCGCCGAGCTCAAGGACATTCTCAAGAACCTCGAGGGCAACATGGCCGGCGGGAAAATCATTTCCGGGCCGCGGGCGGGCACCCTGAGCCGGCAGAACAGCCTCCTGCTGGACTCGTCAGAGGACCACTCCAAGACGAGGTTGGGCTTGCGGCCGGCCGCCGGTTCCGCTTCCGCTTTGCTTTCCCGCGAGGACAGCCAGGCGACGAGCTTCGGCGTCTCGGGCATGAACCTTGACGATCCGGACAACGTTTACGGTGATGATGATGATCATGATGATGTTGATGAGGACGTGGACAACGAGGAGGGGCAAGAAGAGGGAGCAGGAGTGAAAAGAAGAACATCGAGCGTCAGGGACCCGCGCCGCTGGCTCAGGGTCGTCGGCGCCTTCGACCAGCCGAGGTTCAGCTACAACGCGTCCAAGAAGCATTTCGAAAAGGTGGCCGCCAAGCCGAGCCTGCTCCCGCCGCCGTCGCGCAAGACCGAGGCGTTCCGGAACCGGCTGGCGGTGGTCCACCAGAGGCTGATGAGGAACGAGCTCTTCCAGTCCAGCTCGGTCCACACGAGCGCGCCGTCGCACAGGCTGACCCCCGTGGCCAACCTGCTGGGGCGGCACGGGTCGACGCACATGCTGCTAGGCATGCTGATCATCCTGCCCACCGGCAACCTGGCCATTTCCGACTTTACGGGGACCATCGCGCTGGACCTGAGCCACGCCGTCATGATCCCTGCCGATTCCGCCTGGTTTACGCCCGGCATGATCGTGCTCGTTGACGGAGTCTACGAGGAGGAGGAGGAGTCGGCTGGGAAGGGCCTGGGCGGCACGAGCGGAGTTGGCGGGCTGATTGGCGGCAGGTTTCAGGGGTTGTTTATCGGACAGCCGCCGTGCGAGAAGCGCAAGGTGACTTTGGGAACCGGGAACGGGGAGGACAGCGGGATGGTGGGAGGCGGGTTCGGGTGGATTGACTTTTTGGGGGTGGGGAGCGAACGGGCGGTTGGGGGAAAAATGAGAAGATTGGAGGGCAGGCTGCTGAGGCAGCACCAGTTGCTAGCGGATGGAGGAGGGGGGGAAGGGGCCGCGGGAAGAGGTAGGGTGGTTATTTTGGGAGAGGTGAATTTGGACCAGCCCAGGAGTTTGCAGGCGCTGAGGAAGGTGCTGGGCCTGTACGCTCACGACGGGGAGGGAAGCTCGCCAATGACCTTTGTGGTGACGGGAAATTTCACGGCGAACGCGGCCATGGCCAGCGGGAGCAACAAGGGGGGAAGCATAGAGTACAAGGAGGCGTTTGACGGGCTGGCTGGGGCTCTGGCGGATTTCCCCGGACTCTTGACCACCGCCACGTTTGTTTTTGTTCCCGGGGATAACGACGGGTGGGTTTCGGCGTTTTCCGGAGGCGCCGCGGTGCCGCTGCCCAGGAAAGGGATACCGGAGCTGTTTACGAGCAGGGTGAGGAGGGTTTTTGCTTCTGCCAACTCCGAGGCGGGACTGAGCGGGGGGCAAGGCGGCGAGGCGGTCTGGACGACCAACCCGAGCCGGCTGAGCTTGTTTGGGCCGAACCACGAGATTGTCCTGTTCAGGGACGACATCTCGGCGAGGCTGAGGAGGGCATCGGTCAGGTTGAAGAGCGGGAATCAGAATCAGAGCCGAGAAAGGGCGGGAGGGGATCAGGATGTCACCATGTCCGGCGCGGTTCCGCCGCGGAACGAGGACGCCATGGATGTGGACGAGGACCCGCCGAGCGCCGAGGATAAGGAGGGGGGGGAGGAGGAGGAGGTACCGTACGATATCAAGGCGGCGAGGAAACTCGTCAAGACCCTGCTGGATCAGGGGTACCTCGCGCCGTTCCGGCAGTCGGCCCGGCCGGTCCACTGGGATTACACCACGCCAATGTATCTCTACCCGCTGCCGACCGCCATGGTGTTGATGGACACGACGGCGCCGCCGTTCTGCGTCACGTACGAAGCATGTCACGTTATGAATCCGGGCAGCATATTGGTGAGCGGGAGGAAGGGAGTGGCAAGATGGATTGAGTACGAGGTTGGCAGGGTGGGCAAGGTGAGGGAATGCACTTTTTAGATTTCGTTGGGGGGGGGGGGGCGGTTGTATTCTGGTCTGTCATTTCATGGATGGGCGGTTATAAAAAGAGAGAGAGAGAGTAGTTTCGGGATACCAAATAGTAATGATCATACAACACGTCTCCCGGCTTTTGAATATATATAGCATTTGAGGACGTTGTTTTATTTTGACTGTCAAGAACATAAAACGCTGATCAACACTTTAACAGAAAGCTTTCTCTGCCTCTCTGTCTATCTCTTCTTAGCTGTCGACCAAGACGTTAACGTGAACAACAATGAGAATAGAAAAACCCATGATTCTAATTGATAATAGAATTGGGCTTTTACCGTTGGGTTCTTTTGCTTGATTTAGTACAGTAGCATAGAAAGCAGCAGAGGGCAAATAATGTTATATAATATGAAATTACTAATATATATATAAAACCCTAAGCTGCAAATGCTCTCTATCCCTTGCGGCTTAAAGTTTTAAATGTCTTCAAGTGAATCTATAATTAGATGACTTTTATAAGTTGTATTTTAGAGGCCGGCGTTCCCTGAAAATGTTTGCATCTTTTTTTTTTCTTCTTTCTTTTACTTTCTTTTACCTTTTTTTTTTTTTTTTTTTTTCTTTTGTTCCGGCGATAATGCAGGACCCAAGCAGGGGGGTTGGACGACCTCTTCATCTGTTGCCGACGATTTCTGTTGGCAATAGGATTGTTGGAGTTTTTTTTTACATGTGAGATATTTAAAAGTAATAATTAGGTACCCGTTTGAAGGGCCATGGATGAAGATGCTACTTTTGATAAGAGAGGATCTTGGAGATAGGAGGGCTAAGGTTTTTTTTTTTTTTTTTTTTTTTTTTTTTTTGGGGGGGGGGGGGGGTTTTGGGGGGGGTTATAACATTTTAGAATACAAATACAAATAGGTAAAAACAAAGAAAAAAAAAAAAAAAAAACAACAAAATAAAAAAGGGTTAATTTT
>MU865117.1:12268-41192 GCA_033576145.1 Cladorrhinum samala | reverse complement strand
GCCCACCCTCCCCCCCCTCTTCTTTCGTCTTTCTTTTATTCCCGTGGGGGGGGGGGGGCGGGGCCCGGGTGGGGCTGGGATATCACTTGTATGACTCCTTCTCGCATTCGTCCATAAGATCGAATCACATAAAAAAACAACGAGATATTACGCTCGGTTTCTTTTGTGATGTTTTCCCTAACAAAAAAAATGGTAATTGAGAGTTCTTGATCTTCCACTTTGTTGAATTTTATTTAAAACAAATATGCAACAAAAATCACATGTTAGATAGCTGAGGTAGGTAATTATCAAAGCCCGCCAAGGTATTTTTATTTTTATTTTTTTTTATCATATTTGATGTCTTGGAAAGGGATAATAATTTTGTCTTTTGTGACAGGTCAAAGTTTTGACCTCTCATTTCCGGCTCGAGCATTGAGGCTCGGGCTAATAATAATACTTGTATCTTGTATCCAAACCAGGATCTCAAAAGATGACCCGGTGTGCACCATGTACTGTAGGGCTGGCTGCGCCTGCCCCAAGTTTGCGGACTTTATCTCCAGCTTCGTATTCAGGGCCAAGTGTATGGCTTGGTGAATGTGTTTCTTTTCCAAGGAAGTATCACGAAATGTCTTATAACACGAGCCCCACCCGATCGAGTGTGCGCTGTCCCGGCATTTCCAGATTTGACCACAATGCAGCCTCGGAGTTTTTCCTCCAGCGATTGGGCAACCGAATGAATGCTCGAAGTAGGGCGCATTTCGGCCTTATGCGGCCCATCGGTTGACATGTTCACCGAGCTCGGCCGGCCAATGGACGACGCACTCCCTCAAAACTTCAGGCATCTCAGCCCTTGACCGAGCCATGCCAACCAAGACCAAGCCGGTTTCTCGAGCACCTTCCTCATTTCAGCTGCGCCAGCCATCTCTTGGACGCCACGAGAACACCCAAGTTCATGCAATGGGGCGTTTATAGAAACGCCACTGCTGAGGGGGAGGGGGGGGGGACAAAAAACAGGATATCAGATTTCAAGCAATCAGAGCGGGGAGGAGCCTGGGCTCGGTCCCGGCCGGGGTTTAGTATCTCGGCGCCATCAAGACATTGGCGACAATCAAAACACCGACATTTTGTGTGTCTGGCTGTATCCACTTGCGCCGAATCCGAGCTGTCACGAGGCCGACACCGTCGGGGCGGTCAAGGGAAGATCTATGGAGCAGCCCGGACTTTTTTTTTTTTTTTTTTTTTTTAAAAAAAAAAAAAAAAAAAAAAAAAACTTGGCTCTGCGGACCGAGATTCTAAAATTGAAACAGCATACCCACCGTGGCTGTGATCCGGAAAGGAAAACAAAATAAATGTATGAATATTTTTGGAAAAAAAAAAATAATACAAAATGAAAAGAAAAGAAAATTGAAACCTTTGTCAAGTACTATGCACGAACCAAGTTCAGTGCAACAAATCAACCATACTCCGCACATACACATGTATCTGTATGTATACCTGTTTGAATTGCACATCCATCACACCATGGTGGAAATTTGTCGATCATGGCTGCCGCCATCACGCTATTTACGGCAAGATCCATCTCCCCCTGGAGCCGCAACCCGTGTTAGCGTCACTCCCCCCCGCATCGATGGCCCACCCTCCTCCCCCACCCAGCGGCTTTCTTTCAACCTCCTGTGCCAAGTCTGCATCTCGATCAGAAAGATCATCAACATTTTTTTGAGTTTATTCTTGATGCTTTTTGGAAAGAGACAATCACCAACCTCGGTTTTTTTTTTTTTTTTTTTTTTTTTTTTTTTCCTCAGTAATCATCGATGTTCTTAGGAATCATAATCGACTTTTTCATATGCTCTGTTCGGGATACAATGATATATATACATATACACCGCGGAAATCGAGCACAGTTGACCATCGATCACTAACGACGACATCAAGATGATGTGTAAAACACAACCCCCTGAATTCTTCCCCCCCTTTTATTTCTTTGATGAAACCAGGCACGAAACATGATAGCAATCTTGTATGCACGCCAAAAAAAAAACTAAAAAACTGCTGTGTTACCTATCTGTGCAGACAGCCACGCATTCCACCTACACATCAAAATTAAGTTATTATCGTGTTGCGTCTGAACATCTGGATAACTGCCTGAGAAGCTAATAAGCGTTGGGACTAACCGTCTAGAATAGATGGTCCAGACTTGGATCGATGGACGCTTATTAGCCGCCCGTTAGCTGCGTTCCAGTCTGAAGTTTGGGCTGTGTTGCCCGAGCTCGCCCGATAATTATCTACACTCGTGCGCTGTTTGAACTCGGAGGACTGTAATTTTGATATTGATTTTGAGGGCCACCAATGTTGCTTTTATTTTCTTGTCCAGGTTTTTTTTTTTTTCTTTTTTTTTCTTCATTCTATTCTTTTTAGTTGACAGATGCATAGCCAATGTCTTGTCTCCTATCGAGATAATTTGTACTGAAACAGTTTTGAGTTTGTCGACTCAAAGGTCAGTGCTAGCTAATGCCAAGTGGGATGTTCAGCGTCTTTTCTGGCTTCCAAATTTGGAATTGAACAGCTTTTGCCAGCAAAGTTCCTTGCATATCTTTACCTGCCTGGACAACAAAACACGCGCCGTTGGGCCTAGTCCGAATTCTCTTCTCCACCACAAACGCTCAGGAACTGGACCCTGGGGGTGCCGGGGGGCAGGGGCCCCAGGGGACTACGCCATGATCCGTGGCTTTGCTTGTTATTCCGTCCCAGCCGTTGCTGCTCATCCTGACGGCGCGGGTCTCTTCTTTCATTTGGCTTTTGCCTCGTCCGCTAGCTCGCCACAGCATGGATACCAAGAGCCCAGCGCAGCTCGAGATCTCCCCTACATCCTCGGAAATTTGCGAGATCGTTATTTCAAGGGGTCAGATGAACGCACTTGGCACCCGATCTGCTAGATAATAGCTCCAACCATGGATTGTTGGTGTGATGCTAGCTGCAGCTGCAGCTGCAGTCTCTCTCTCTCTCTCTTCCTGTCCCCTTTACCTTCTTTCTCGCCTCCGCGCTACCAGACCGATGTTGATATAATCTTCTCGTTTTCCCTCGATTAGGTATTGTTTCTGCTTATTCTCAAATCCATCCGAACCCGCGGAGATCAGCTAGTGTCTTGGAGTTCCACTCGAGTTTGCGATCTTCCATGTACCCTTCTCCTTTCTCCTATTTAATATAATACCTAATATTGGCCTCTTTCTTTTGTTCTTTTCTTCTTGCTTTCTTTCTCTCCGAATCTCATCACACTTGGCCTGCCGGCTACCCTGACACCTTCCAGCTCTAACTTGAGCAGCCGGAGCCATGCTGTCGTCAGGCGCTCTATCGCTTGCATTCCTGTCTCTGGCCAGCGTCGCCAGGACAGCCACCGTCACCTACGACTGGACTGCCACCTGGGTGTGGGCGAGTCCAGATGGTTATGGGAGACCAGTTGTCGGCATCAACAATCAGTGGCCATGCCCAAAGATTGAGGCAACGGTGGGGGACACAGTGGTGATCAACTTTACAAACAACCTGGGGAACCAGACCAGCGGTCTCCATTTCCATGGCATCAACCAGGTTCAGACTCCTGAAATGGACGGGCCGAGCGGTGTTACCCAATGCCCGGTACCACCAGGGTCGACTCTCACGTACAAGTTTGTCGTGGATATCGGCGGCACTTTCTGGTGTAAGTTCAACTCCATGTTTCACAGGCCTCCCCCTGAAGAAAAAATATATATAAATACAAAACTAACTGATTTTTCAACAGACCACTCTCACAACATGGGTCAGTACCCGGATGGCCTGCGTGGCGTCTTTATCGTCCACGACCCCAACGACCCTTACTCGGGCAAGTACGATGAGGAAGTCATCATGACCGTGTCTGACTGGTACCACAACGAGTCTCTGCCCTTGGTTCGCAACATGCTCCAACCCTCCAACACGCGCTTCGCCCCGCCGATCCCCGACAGGCTCATCGTCAACGAGGGCGCCGGCCTGCTCGTCAACTTCACCAAGGGCAAGACGTATCGTTTCCGAGTCATCAGCTTCGCGGCTCTGGCGTCATTCATGATCCACTTTGACTCGCACGACATGAACATCATCATGAACGACGCCGCCTACCTGAAGCAGGAGGCGGCCCAGCAGATCCGCATCGCCGCCGCTCAGCGTTACGATTTCCTCGTCGAGGCCAAGGACGGCGACAGCGGCAACTATCCCTTCCTGGTCGCCATGGACATCAATCGCGACTGGACCAACACGGATCTCGGCGCCCTGGTCTGGCCTCACAACTACACCGGCTACCTGGTCATGGACCCCTCCAAGCCCACCGACAAGCTCGACGTCGTCAGCGAGTTCAGCCCCGCCGACGACGCCCACTTCAAGCCGCACGACGGCGCGGCGCCGTACGCCAACTACACGTCGCACATCAAGCTCGACTTTGACTTTTGCACCGACGCCAACGGCATTCCGCGCGCCTGCTTCAACAACGTCACGTACATCGGCCAGCCGGTGCCCACCTTGTACTCGGCCGCCACGACGGGCGACAACAACACGAACCCGATCGTCTACGGCCAGGTCAACCCCTTTGTCGTGTCGTACGGCGAGGTCGTCCAGATCGTCGTCAACAACCACGACGAGGCCACCCACCCCTTCCACCTCCACGGCCACCACTTCCAGGTGCTCGACCGCCCGGCGTCGGGAGCGGGCGACTGGCCGGGCACGGACGCCGGCTACGCCGCCGAGCCGCCGATGCGCGACACGGTCACCATCATGGGCAAGTCGCACGCCGTGCTGCGGTTCAAGGCCACGAACCCGGGCGTCTGGCTGTTCCACTGCCACATCGAGTGGCACGTCGAGATGGGCCTCACGGCCACCATCATCGAGGCGCCCGAGAAGCTGAGGGACCACACCTTTCCCAGCGACCACCTCGACGCCTGCCACAAGCTCAAGATCCCGACCGAGGGCAACGCGGCGGGCAACACGGTCAACGTGCTGGACACGAGCGGCTACGTCACGGTTAATCCTACTACTTATAACGGGTATGTTTTTTTTTTTTTTCTTACCTTATTCCATTCTCATGGTATATATATGCCGTATAATAAAAAAAGAAGAAAAATTTTTTTGCTAACCTTTTTGACTCTTTCAAAACAGTGCAATGTACACCCCACCACCGAATAAGAGGTGCAAGCCACAAAAAGGATAAATTGGTTTCGGGGGATATAAATTTTATGTGATTGATCTTTTATGAAGGAGAACAAAGTTGGTCGGATCCTATCAGAGTGAGGAAGGCAGGCTAAAGGTTTTTTTATATGGCAAAGGTTGAAATCATGATTTTTTTTTTTTTTTTTTGGAGGGATGTAAGGGTTCTCGGATTTTCTTTTTATCTGTGTTATTATTATTTATTTTTTTCCTGTGAGCGAGTATTTCACTAGATTGTGAGAAATTGTTTTCGGGGGGGGGATTTACCTTGGGTACCTCACCTTGGTTAAGTGAAGCGTACCTATGGTTCCGAGTGGTAGAATAGCTTGCAGTGGGTACTTCGAACACACACTGGAATCAAGGATATTGAAGGGTAATATTACTATTGAATGATATCATTGGAATTTTTAATTTTTTTGAGGGGGGGGAGGGGGGGTGGTTTTCTCTCTACAGTACCTTTTTACTTTTCGGTCATGACGGGTGGACAGTCATAGTTACCTTGAGTTTGATGGTTATCCTATATGAGTTTAATACGGAAATTGTTAAATAACTGGCCTTGTTGTGCCGGTTTCCTTTTTTTTTTTTTTTTTTTTTTTTTTTTTTATGATATGATCATGTTTATAATGTTTCTGGATAAGGTATGTACTGTACCTAGGTAATTAGTATATCAGTTTTTTGAGGACCCAAAAAAAAAAAAAGGGAAAGGGGGGGGGGGAGGGGGGGGGAGGCTATAAAACATGCTCATTATTTGGTTTTCCTGCAGGTTTATATAGCTAAGCTTTGGATTTTTTTTTTAAAAAAAAAGAGAGGATTTGAAATATACTTTGTAAAACAAATGGGGTTTGGAAAGTTGGGTAGATGAGGAGAAAGGGGGAGGGGGGAGGAAGAGGGGGGGGGGGGAATGGTTCGATGGGTGAGTTGTTTTTGAAAAAAAAAAAAAAAAAAAAAAAAAAAAGTAAAGTACATGTATAGTTTGATAGAAGCCTTATTTTTTTAGGCCTGATATATAAGGAAAGGAGGGTAATAAAACCAAGGTTCTCTTTTTGTGTTGGATGGTAAATAAAATAAAGAAAGTAGACAAGAACCACACAACAAATTGAGCGGCCAACTTTCGAAGCAGCATACGACGATAAGTGAGGATTAAAAAGAACAACAAACAAAAGATGCAACTCACACAGGTTTTCTTTAAAAGGAGTAAAATTATACGGCTTAGTATTGATGCTTTGGGTTGGGTAAAATTAGATAATATGTGATGGAAAAAGGTCGCAGTTTTGGGGTTCGGTTGGTTTTGCGGGAATGAAATCTGCAGAGAAGAGCTGCAGAAAAAAAAAAATGAAGTTGAAAAAAAAAAAAAAAAAAACAGACAATGGAATTGTTTGTGCGCGCAATGGGAGGTAGATAATAAAGTTGGCAAGACAAGAATGTCTTGTCCAATAACAACAACAACCACAACCACAACCCCCCCTTGCCGGCAGGATGAGTGAGGCTGGCACAACACCGCATACTTTTGAATACCTTTTCCCCCCGTACGTGTATGTATGTACATGAATTACGCATGCAATAGTTTATCTGCAATAAAACGGAACAAACACGCCAAACAAAGATCTTCCTTCCGACCGGAAAGCCGCCACGGTCAGCTCGCCCGCTTCACGCCCGGTGACGATGAGGTTCAGCATGGGTCGTTGTTCCGAATTGCCGCCGTTGGCTCACATCTCTGCTGTCACGTCTTTAATGATCAACCATGCAAGTGTTGGTTGGCTGTCTCAGTTGAGAGGTGGTGAGATAGATACAGGTAAGACGTCTCTCAAAGGGATAGCGGATAGACGGACACCGTATGGTGGCATTAACGTCAACCTACATCAGTCATCAAGACAGGCGTTAAAGCCTCTCGGCAGAGATACACAATATGTACGTCTCGGGGAATTTAATCCTTGCAGGAGGAGTTTGCTGACTTCGCAGACTTGTTGGTTAATTGGTACCTTATTCGTAGCAATCCCATGTTGACATCGAGCGAGGCTGGTGATGGGTTTCTCTAGAGTTAAGGCGAAATCCTTCAAGCCTGTAGCTATACATTGCTGCCAGTTTCCTTTGCTCTTGGAGAAAGGTTCCCCAGCAGGCCGCTATGCAATGTCCTCTGCCGTCAAGAAATGTAGTGTACAGCTTTTGCTGAGGAGATTATGCGAGCTTCATGCCATGCTATGCCAGACGCTATGGGCCATCAAAGGACCAATGCCGGCCGTCGACAACATCACATTTGAGATGTTCAAATAAACACGGCAGTGCTAAGAGATGCTGACATCAATGGCTGGCCCCCCTTGTAGTACTCCGGGCCCAACTTTCCGGGCTTGGCTATAATAAGAATCGCTGCTGTGTCACTCGATTCGACCGAGATGGCTTGTCAGTGTGCCTATCATCGTGCAACACGATGGAGGCTTCTTCAAGAAGATGATGGACAGATACCGATTCCAGATACCGTCAGTTCCGAAAAGTTGTTTCTCACAAACGATTGCCCACCAGATGGTACTGGGGAGTTGGGGAAATATCACGATTGGCGACACATCAGCTCCAGATTTTGCCCCGATGACCACCCGTGAGCGGCAAACGGCGCCTGCGGCTCGCGGTGACGCTATTCGAGATGCCCTCCCGTCTTTTGTGCGACTGTGGGCTGAAGATAAACTTGACTCCTGGTCTTTGGAGAAGGCCGACGAAAGAGAGATGGCTTGGATCGACGACTTGGTCCGATCCTGTAGACAAATCAGCAACTGATGAAATCGTTCACGAAGCCGAGAAGCGAAAAATAAAAAAAGAAACCGATTGCGGGCTGACGGTGTCACAAAAGTCTTGCTGTCGAGAAAGCCCCGAACAGCACAGCTTCTGGCTGCATAGAGCTTGCAGATATCAGCCAGAGCAGCAAAGGAGAATGATCCCAGACATTTAGCAGTGGGGGAGATGGACCAGAGACATGGGTGGGGATGGAGACACAATCGCGTCTGATCACCTATTAATGGACGCCAAGAGCAATATTGAACTCGAGATTATTCTGGGAGGAAACTCTTGCTGGAGTATCCCCGGATAGCTAGCCGAGTGATGGGTATGCCGTACGCGATGGTGGAGGCAGGTACGGAGTCCGGTGGTGGCGGGACAGCACACGGTAGGAAAGCGGATAGGCGGAACGGCCGCTTTGGAGATGATGATGGAATGCAGCCATGTTGGCTTCGGCGAGCTGCAACCCCATTTTGGCCATCTTGGTGGCCCTCGCGGATCGCAGGCCTCTCTCGATGGCCGGTGCAGACACGCAAGACACACGCGGGAACAGCAGCAAAGAACACTGGCGAACTGGATGCACCCGTTTCGGGCATCAATCTCTCTAGTGCACAAACTCTCAAACGTAGCCCACATCCAACCTACATATTCCGGCGTGAAGGATTCCAGCGAAGCAGGAAACGGGACGAGAATGTGAATCGTCGATGGATGCTCGACAGCGCCTTGACAGGAGTCCGGGGAAAAAAGCAGGCACGATTTTTAATCATGGGTAATTCGGGACTTTGTTGAATGGCACGATCCACTTCCACTCGGCCCAATCAATCTCGGGAGTAGCAGGCAGCAGCAATATCAAAAGTTTTCCAAATGGGATCGTAAAATGGAAAGACCTCTCCTGCTTGACAGGTGGCAGGCAGCCGGTTAATAATTCTCTCAAACCCCAAACCATTCAGACGCAGCGATCCTTCCAAACGGCTCACAAACGGCCCAGAATGTGCAGCTCCGCCAGGACCCGTTTGAGCGTCTTTTCGTGTCGAGAATGCGCTGCGCACAATTGATTGCTTGGGATCCCAAATATCAACAATCTCGATTCGAACCATCTTCTCAACGCCGCCACACGGCGGGCGGTAACGGTTGGTGCGGGCTAAGCTGCAACTTTGCGCAGAACACAAAGGAAGCCGTTGGGAAGCTAACATGACATCAGAACGTGATGGCCTCCAGTGGATGGCTCCCGGTTCGGAGCTTGCCCCAGACCGTCGGCCGAAAACAACTCAAGACTGTCGAAAGATGGATATGCTCACCCCCCCAGCTTCCCCATGCCAGTCCAACTTCCACGCCCCGAGGCTCTGGATCTCTGGAGCGTTGAAACAGAGACTAGCTGCGGTAGGGTTGCCTTGCCTTGGGGATGGCTAGGAATCCCTGTTATCTGTCGTCTGCTCTGAGCTACAGAACATCGGTTCACTTGTGCTGCCGTTCCTGCTCCCGAACCTGGTTTGTGCTCTCGACCCAAAGACCGAGCAGGGACTTGCACAGAGCGTACGATACCTAGGTAATCACGCTACGAACCGCAATGCCACGAGGAAGAAAGAACCACGCTCAAGGAGGCAACTTGGTGCGGGCTGCGTATTGCCGCTATATTGCCTTCCCAATCCCCAAAGCAAGAACCGATATCCTGGGCCTCGATGCGGGTAGCCAGCATGGTCGCGTACATGCGGCATCTCGATCAGGAATGAAGCAGGCAATATCGCAGTTCCCTCAGATGCTCGTGTACGGACACGGCCGCCGTCGATCCGCGAATTGTTGAAGGGGAAAGAAGGGGGGGGAGGACTTTTGGAATTTGATGTCTTTGTTTTGCAACCCCTTTACCCCCCCCCCCCCCCCCAATTCACCTTGGGGCTGTGAACCTGCCCGCTTGACTATGCAGCCCTTGACACATTGCATCGCGCACTTTTAGTGGTACAGCGTCGCAGGAGCAAGGCTCATGTTTTCGATATCATGCGGTGCACGCGAGATGTTTTCGGGACGAGCCCTATCCGCGCGAGCCAGCACAGCATCAAGAGAACATACCCGACAAAAAAAAAAAAAACCACCCTCACCGTTTTGTTCTTACCTTCGGCCGGGAACGCACGTTATCGGACAGTTTTCGTTGAGAGTCCAAGTCTTTGAAGTTTGGGAGATCAATCTGGTCTAGTCGATTTTTGGAACAGCGCTATGCTTGTTGACGTTCCTTTGGGAAATGGTATACTGCACATCCTATCATCCCTGACAGCTGGAGCCCCCAAGCGGGAAGCGGGATTTTGACCTATAGGGCGCCGCAGGGGCAGCCGTTGGCCAGCCATGCAGATGAGGCTCGTCCCCCTGTCAGCTGGCGGCAACTACATGTGCTGTCGGTACGGGATAACAGCCTTCCATTCATCTGTATGTACATAAGCTCACATAGCTTTCCAGAAAAGGCATCAAAAGAATGGCATAATCGCCAACTACCGCGGCTAAATCAAACACGATTGGTCGGGAAAGTGAAATGCGAGCCGCCTTCCAACGAGCAATCTTTTTGTGCTCTGGTCGTGCACCGTGGGTGGTCGTGGGGGAGTCCGTCCGGATAGTCCGTGGAGCGATGGTCAGCATGCGACCCACGACCCACCTCACATCTCCAGGCACAGGCCGACGGTGATCAGCAAAGAAAGGGCGAGAGAGGATCTCGGACGACATCAGGCTCCGTTTACTGGTCGAAATTATCTGGAGCTTTTTTTTTTTTTTTTTGGCTTTGACGCTTTGTCTCGCCCTTCTCTTTCAGAGTGCATTTCGCTGCACATCCCTTGCCAGACAGCTTCATGCTGCTTTGCTGCGACTGCTACCGCCGCTGCTATTCTAGGGGTACACAAGATGATTCGCAAGTGCAGGGCTGGCCTGCTATCCGACGCTCATTGCACCTGGTGCCGTTCAATCTCCGACCGAGGCACCGTTCGCTAGCCGTTCGATGCTTGAGGAACGCGTCCGGCTGGCTCCTGGAACACCCCAGCAAGGGCCGTTTTGGCTCATACGGTTTCTTTGGGCGATGCTGATGTTCTCTTAGCACTAGACCCTTGCTTGGAAAGTCCCGCTACTTGACACTGGCGTATCGTCAGGCCGAACTCTGGTGGTTCTCCAACCGGTGCCCCGAATCGCAATACAAGTCGTCTGCTATGGATGTCTCTCAAAGGGGTAATTCCAAGATTATCAATGTCTTCGGTGACCGAAGACCAGCAACACCGGACAATGGGCTTATCCCACCGGCAAAAAGGATCATGGATTGGACGATGCAGTTGGATGGGGCAAGAAAGGGGTGTGCTGTTATCATTTTTCCAACCCCTTCGCCACACTCCCCCCCTTCCGGCACACACCCCCTACCCTGGTTGAGATGGAAGCTCCTCGATGCCAGGTTAGCCTTCTCACATGGCAGCTCAGGTCAATGATGTTTGGTATTTTTGGTTTCTGGATACTATGCCCTAGTTTCCCTCTCTTGTCTCGTTCATATAATAAGCCGTTGCTGGTCCCTCCCCGTAGCTTCTGGACCCTCCCTCTGGAGAATTCTTCAACCCCATTAATTTCAACCGTCAACAAAAATAGGCTTCCGAGATGGCCGACAAGCTGGCGTTCCTTCTCTTCGGAGATCAGTCATTAGACACTCACGGCTTCCTGGCCGAGTTCTTCCGCCAGGAGAAGCAGGGGATTCTCGCCAAAGCCTTCTTGGAGCAAGCCGGGCTTGCGCTGAGGAAGGAGATCGAAAAGCTCAACAGGGTCGAGCGGTCTCGGCTACCACTTTTCCTCAACCTAAAGCAATTAAACGAGAGATACCACGCCCAGAAATTCAAGCACCCAGGCGTAGACGGAGCCCTGCTGTGCATATCTCAACTTGCACACTACATCGAGTGAGACGACCCCGTGATTCCACAAACCCCTCTCTGGGGTCACACCGCGGCCGTTGAAGCTAACGATTGTCGCAGCCATGCCGAGAAGAACTACGAGGATGTTACCAGACACGACCGGACGCTCCTGGTGGGTCTCTGCTCGGGCATGTTCGCCGCCTCAGCTATTGCGTCAACGCCATCACTTTCCACCTTGGTCCCTGTTGCCGTACAGGCAGTCCTGCTGGCGTTCAGGACCGGGTCCTACGTTTACACGCTGGGCGAGCGATTAAGCCCGGCGGTTGAGCAGTCAGAGAGTTGGACCTACATTTTCCCAGGCTTGAAGGAGGATGATGCTACTTCGGCGCTCGATGAGTTCCACCAACAGAATGTGAGCACATTAGACCACCAAGCATCCCTCATCTCTTGTGAAGCCACACCGACTAACCATAACAAAAATAAAGGGTGTACCTCAAGCAAGCCGTGCATATATCAGTGCTGTTTCCAATAGCAGCATCGCGATATCAGGACCACCAAACACTCTGAAGCAGGTGGCTGCCCGGGGTGCGTTGTCAGCAAAGCCAACGTCGATCCCTGTCTATGGGCCTTATCACGCCTCTCACCTTCACTCTTCAGTCGACATCGACAAAATCCTGCGACTGGACGATGCCGACGTTGTCGATACATTTTACAACACGCGGCCCAGGTCGGCTGTCATGTCTTGCACATCAGGCACGTGGTTCGAAGCCCAAGATACCAAGTCCCTCATGAAATCAATCGTGGCCGAAATCTTGAACGAGACCTTGATGTTCAATAAGGTGCTTGATGGTTGTGTCGAACGAGCTCGCGACTTCGAGGGGGAGACCTGCATCATTCTTCCCCTCGGCCCCACGCAAAACGCTGGCACGCTGGCAAACCTTCTCAAGTCCCAGACCGACTTGGAGGTGATCCTTCGCAAGGCCCCAGCTGTTTCGCCAGAGAGCACAGCATCAGCCATTGGAAATCAAGGATCCAGCGGAAAGACCAAGCTTGCCATCGTCGGTATGGCCGGACGTTTCCCTGATGCCGCAACCCACGAGAAGCTATGGGAGCTTCTTGAGAA
Source organism: Cladorrhinum samala (assembly GCA_033576145.1). Classification (NCBI taxonomy): domain Eukaryota; kingdom Fungi; phylum Ascomycota; class Sordariomycetes; order Sordariales; family Podosporaceae; genus Cladorrhinum; species Cladorrhinum samala. The sequence continues at coordinate 28,265 of MU865117.1, read as the reverse complement.
GGGCCTCGACGTCCACCGCGTTGTGCCTGCCGATCGCTTCGATGTCAAGACGCATTACGACCCCACCGGCAAGATCATCAACACTAGTCACACGCCATATGGTTGCTGGATCGAGAACCCAGGCTTCTTTGATCCCCGGTTCTTCAACATGTCGCCTCGCGAGGCGCTACAGACAGACCCCATGCAGAGGATGGCATTGACCACCGCTTATGAGGCCCTCGAAATGTCTGGCTACGTCCCCAACAGAACGCCGTCGACCCGTCTGGATCGGATCGGCACCTTTTACGGGCAGACTTCGGACGACTGGCGCGAGCTGAACGCTGCTCAGGAAGTCGATACGTACTACATCACTGGCGGTGTGCGCGCTTTCGGTCCTGGCCGCATCAACTACCATTTCGGTTTCAGCGGGCCCAGTCTCAACATTGATACTGCCTGCTCATCCAGCGCGGCTGCGATGCAAGTAGCTTGCTCGGCGCTCTGGGCAAGAGATTGCGACACGGCCATTGTCGGTGGTTTGTCCTGCATGACCAACCCCGATATTTTCTCGGGTCTCAGCCGAGGCCAGTTCTTGTCCAAGAAGGGCCCCTGTGCCACCTTTGACAACGAGGCTGATGGTTACTGCCGTGGCGATGGCTGCGCGTCGGTCATCGTAAAGCGTCTCGAGGATGCCGAGGCCGAAGGTGACAGGATCCTCGCCGTCATTCTCGGCACCGCCACGAACCACTCGGCAGACGCCATTTCCATTACCCATCCTCACGGTCCGACCCAGTCTACTCTTTCACGCGCCATCCTTGACGAGGCAGGCGTCGACCCTCTCGATGTCGACTACGTCGAGATGCACGGCACGGGCACCCAGGCCGGAGATGGAACAGAGATGGTTTCAGTAACCAACGTCTTTGCTCCGGCCGATCGCAAGAGGCCCGCCGACAGGCCGCTTTATCTAGGCGCCGTCAAGGCCAATGTCGGTCACGGAGAGGCTGCATCCGGCGTGACGGCTCTTTGCAAGGTCCTCATGATGATGCAGAAAAACGCGATTCCGCCTCACGTGGGAATCAAGGCTGGGTCCGTCATCAACAAGACCTTCCCCAAGGACCTTTCAGACCGGAACGTCAACATTGCCTTCCACTTGACTCCCTTTAGGCGAAAGGATGGCAAGCCGAGGCGCGTCTTCATCAACAACTTCAGCGCCGCAGGAGGCAACACTGGTTTGCTGCTTGAGGATGCTCCTCGCCGCAAGGAGGCCGTGTCGGATCCCCGCAGCCACCACATCATCACTTTGACTGGCAAGTCAAAGGCCGCCATGATCCGCAATGCCGAGCGCTTGGTCTCCTGGATGGAGAAGAACCCCAATACCCCCTTGTCGGATGTGGCCTACACCACGACCGCAAGAAGGATCCAGCACTACTGGCGCATGAACGTCTCGGCCACCGATCTTGACGATGCCAAGAGGGCCATTGCCGAGCGCCTCAAGGAGAACTTCGTGCCCGTTCTCCCTGAGCAGCCCAAGGTGGCTTTCATGTTCACTGGCCAAGGTTCGCACTATGCAGCTCTTGGGAAGGAGTTTTACGAGCACTATGGGGTGTTCCGCCAGAACATTGATGAGTTTGATCACATTGCCCGCATCCACGGTTTCCCCTCCTTCCTGCCGCTGATTGACGGCAGCGAGCAGGATGTGTCGAAACTGTCCCCCGTTGTGGTTCAGCTTGGCCTGGCCTCGTTCGAGATGGCTCTTGCTCGTTTGTGGGCGTCCTGGGGTATCAAGCCGGCTGTGGTTCTCGGCCACAGCCTGGGCGAGTATGCCGCTCTCGAGGTCGCTGGCGTCTTGTCCGCCAGTGACGCCATCTACCTCGTCGGTGTCCGTGCTCAGCTTCTCGTCGACAACTGCACCGCTGGCACCCACGCCATGCTTGCCACCATGGGTTCCGTCGAGACCGTAATGGAGACGCTCGGCGCCAAGGGCAGCGGCATCAATGTCGCCTGCATCAACGGCCCCCGCGAGACCGTCCTGAGCGGCGAGGCCAGCCAGATGGCCGATGTCGCACAGCACCTCGCCGGCAGCGGTCTCAAGTGCACTCAGCTGCGCGTTCCATTCGCCTTCCACTCGGCGCAGGTTGATCCCATTCTTGACGAGTTTGAGAAGCTCGCCAGAGCCGTCCGATTCAACGCGCCCAAGGTTCCCATCATCTCGCCGCTTCTTGGCAAGATGCTTGAGAACGAGCGTGTTGATGCCACTTACCTTCGCAACCACGCTCGTGAGGCTGTCAACTTCCTTGGCGGCCTCGTATCTGCGCAGCAGACTGGTACCATTGACGAGAAGACGGTGTGGCTCGAGGTCGGCCCTCACCCCATCTGCGCCGGCATGGTCAAGGCTGCTTTTGGCGGTGCTACCGTTGCTGTCCCGACCCTGCGCCGGAACGAAGCTTGCTACAAGACCCTCTCGGCCAGCCTCTGCACCCTTCACACTGCGGGTCTGAACATTGACTTTAACGAGTATCACCGCGACTTCTCCGACGCGGTGCGCCTGCTGGATCTCCCCAGCTACTCTTTCGACGAGAAGAACTACTGGCTCCAGTACACTGGCGACTGGTGTCTCAGCAAGAACCGGATCGGCACTGCTGCTGCCCCCAAGGCCATTGAGCCGGCCAAGCCCAAGCTCTCCACCACATCCGTGCAAAAGGTCACCCGCGAGGATGTCAAGGGCGAAGTCGCTATTGTCGAGACTGAGTCGGACCTTTGCCAGCCCGAGCTTCGCAATGCCGTCTCTGGACACATGGTCAACGGTGCTCCGTTGTGCCCGTCGTCGCTGTATGGCGACATGGCCATGACTGCCTGCCAGTACGCTTACAAGCTGCTCAAGCCCGAGGTTGAGAAGATAGGATGCAATGTTGCGCACATGGAGGTTCCCAAGACGCTCATCTTCAATGACACTGCAAGCAGCCACATCCTCCGCATGACCGTCACGGCCAACTCCAAACTCGGCCATGCCGACGTCGTCTTCCACACTGGCGAAGGCGCAAAGAAGACTGAGCACGCTATCTGCAAGGTCTACTACGGCGACCTCGAGGATTGGCAGAACGAGTTTGACCGCGTGTCTTACCTCATCAAGTCTCGCATCGACGCTCTCAAGGAGGCTGAGCGCCATGGCGAAGCTTCCAAGATTGGCCGCGGCCTTGCCTACAAGCTCTTCGGCGCCCTTGTCGACTACAACCGCCGCTACCAGGGTATGGAGGAGGTCATTCTCGACAGCGCCACGTGCGAGGCTACCGCCAAGATCAACTTCCAGACTACCGAGCAGGATGGAAACTTCTTCTTCAGCCCGTACCACATCGACAGTCTCTGCCACATCTCCGGTTTCATCATCAACGGAACTGATGCCGTCGACTCTCGCGAGCAGGTCTTCATCTCCCACGGCTGGGGCTCCATGCGCTTCACCGAGATCCCCCGCGCCGGCAAGCATTACCGCAGCTACATCCGCATGCAACCCCTCAAGGGTTCCAAGATGTTTGCTGGCGACGCTTACGTCTTTGATGGAGACAAGGTCATCGGCATTGCTGGTGACATCAAGTTCCAGGCCATTCCCCGCAAGGTTCTCAACATGATGCTGCCGCCTCGCGGAGCAGCTGCTTCTGCTGGTGCCGCTCGTCCCGCCCCTGCCAAGGTCGTCGCTGCTCCCAAGAAGAAGAAGGAGACCGTGACGCCTGCCAACATTGGCAAGGTCAATCAAAAGCTCAAGGGTATTACCTCCCAGGTCATGGACATTCTCGCCAAGGAGGTTGGCTGCAGCCACGACGAGCTCGCCGACAACATTGCCTTTACTGATCTTGGTGTTGACTCGCTCATGTCCTTGACTGTCGGCGGCAGAATCCGTGAGGAGCTTGATCTTGATCTCGATGCCAATGCGTTTGTCGATCATGCCACCATCGGTGCATTCAAGAGCTACCTTGCCCAGTTCGAGAAGTCGGGCCCCGCTCACACCATGTCGTCGAGCGAGTCCGACTTGTCGGATGGTGAGTCTCCTGACTTGGACTCCGACTCCAACGTCACCACTCCCCTTGACGAGTCGGAAACTGGTTCCATCAAGGGCGACGGACCCAAGGGCGGTTCAGGCGCTTCTGGGAGTGAGCTTCAAAGCATCATCCGCAACACCATCGCCGGTGAGATGGGTGTCGAAGTCGACGAGATCCTTGCTGCTCCCGATCTCGCCAACCTGGGCATGGACTCTCTCATGAGCCTTTCCATCCTCGGCGAGCTCCGTGAGAAGACTGGCTTGACGATTCCCTCGGACTTGTTCGTCAACAACACGGCCCTCAAGGACGTCGAGCGCGCTCTCGGCATCTCCGACGCGCCCAAGAAGGCCCCAGCGCCAACGAAGCAGGCGCCAAAGACTGCTGCACCATCCTCAAAGGCCGTCAGCAAGCATCCTCGCATCGGCATTGAGGAGCCATGCCCTCCAAAGCCTCCCAGACCAACCAACCTTGTCGACAATTATCCTCACCGCAAGGCGTCGTCTGTTCTCCTCTCTGGCAGCCACCGCACAGCTACCAAGCACCTCTTCATGATCCCTGACGGTTCTGGTTCCGCCACTTCTTACACCGAAATTGCCGATGTCGGTGGTGACTGGGCGGTCTGGGGCCTCTTCTCGCCCTTCATGAAGACACCCGAGGAGTACAACTGTGGTGTTTACGGCATGGCCGCCAAGTTCATTGAGGAAATGAAGCGCCGCCAGCCCAAGGGCCCTTACTCTCTCTCGGGCTGGTCCGCTGGCGGCGTCATTGCCTACGAGATAGTTTCGCAGCTCACCAAGGCGGGTGACGAAGTCGAGCACCTTGTCATCATTGACGCTCCCTGCCCGGTGACTATCGAGCCTCTCCCTCAAGGTCTCCACGCATGGTTCGCTTCGATCGGATTGCTAGGCGACGGAGGGGACGACAAGAAGATCCCTTCATGGCTGTTGCCACACTTCGCCGCCTCGGTCACTGCGCTCAGCAACTACGATGCCGAGCCGATTGCGAAGGATAAATGCCCCCAGGTCACAGCGATCTGGTGCGAGGATGGTGTTTGCAAGCTCCCTACCGACCCCAGACCGGAACCTTACCCCAAGGGACATGCGCTGTTCCTGCTTGACAACAGGACCGACTTTGGCCCCAACAGGTGGGATGAGTATTTGGATGTGAACAAGATGCAGTTTAGACACATGCCGGGAAACCACTTCTCGATGATGCATGATGACTTGGTAAGTTCAAGAGCGAATCGCTACTCAGTCGTGGTTTTTTTCTAACGTGCGACAATAGGCCAAGCAGCTTGGTGCCTTCCTCCGGGAAGCTCTCTTGTAGATTGATACCATGGAGTTGAGATATTTATGCTAGGTGGCTTTTTGAAGCAGGAAATAGCACATGGATGGTAACTTTGTAATACTTTTCTAACCGTTTGTCTATTTTTCTTTCGCCCTTTTTTCTTTTCTTATGGATACGAAATATGGTATGGATATGTTTTTACGATTTTTTTATTTTTTTTTCCTTTTCCTTTAATCGTCAAGTCTTGGAGTGGATTTTCTTTTTCCTTTTATACAATATGATCGGCGTTATGTCTTTTTTTCCCTTTATAAGTTTCAAGTTTTCTCATGCATTTTCACCACTGGATTTTCCTTGATCGCATTTCATAGACTATCTATTTTGCATTTTCTCTCTCTCTTTTTTTTTTTTTTTTTTTTTTTTCCTTTCCAAAAAAAACCTTTTTCTCTTTTTATTACCAACTTTCGTCTAAACAATCAAGCCTTTACGGAAAGTTTGGTACAATTTATCAATATTTTGTACAACATTTGGGATATGAGTTGGAATATGCCTCTAATATCCTTTCTATTTTTTTTTTCTTTCCTTTTATTATTGCCATGAGATAAGTTTGCAAGTTAGAGTTAATTGATTGTTAAGTTATCAGAATGGAATGAAGAATTGGCCTTTTTATTTTATTTTTATTGGTATAGGCTTAGACCTTTTTTTGCTCTGATAATTTATTTGACAAAGCCTGACAAAATGTGTTGGTAAAGGGGAAACCTTTACTTCATTGGCCATTAGGATCCTTATGGATACTGTAAATGATATATCCTGATGGATCATTTTGGTCCGAGGTATACCTGTACCAAGTTCGCGAACAAACCAACGACTAAACTAAAGGTATTGTTAATTTCCTTTGTTATATATATATATATATATATATAATCGGCATACTCACATATCTCAAACATGAATTACATTTTAATTTTATTTTATATTTTTTTTTGGTTTTTTCTTTTTTTTGCCGGGGGTGGGGAGGACGAGGAGGTGTCTAAGCTTTTTATACAAAGCCATTCTCATCTTTTAATTATACAACACAAAGACCTGAGTGCGTAAAATTTTACCCCAAAAGGAACCTATCTATGGAGGGTTTAAGAATGAGAAAGAACAGTGGTCATGATAATAAATCATCAAAAATTCTCTCTCTCTATCTCTCTCTCTCTCCCTTTTTTTTTTTTTTTTTTTGTTTGGTCGAGGTTGTTCATTTTGACAATTTATTACTTTCCAGCCCTTCCTTTCAAACCAAAACAACCATTCTCAACATATTTTCTCAAGGTTTCACAAATTTTTTCAATAATCTTTCTTGATAGTGAACTCACGAAAAAAAAAAAAATTTAGTCGAGAGGAGGAACAAAGACAATAGTTTCTGATTTTGTTTTTGTGCCAATCATCTATTGCGGAAATCCGAGACTAGCGTCAGCGATATATCTGTTCTCTTCCATTATTTTTTTCTTTTCTTTTATTCTCTGCTGATCCACAACCAACCCCTCCATTTCCATAAATCGAAAGAGTTTTCTTTTTTTTTTTTTTTTTTTTTTTTTTTTTTTTTTTTTTTTTTTTTTTTTTTTTTCCTTCCCAAACTTGATCTGGTTTCTCTTCTTGTCCAACATCACGCTCGTGTGAGCAATATATAGACGGTAACACAATGTCTCGCGGGATCGTAAGAAAGTTTGAAGAAGTAGGGAGTGGAGGGAACGAGGGAGGCGAGGGGATAGCCGGCAATCACCTGCATATCATCTCTCGTGTTTTTCCCCCCAGACATCCAGGGTACACCTTCAATTCGCCAGCCATAGAGTTAAATAGGGCGCTGGCCCGGAAGCTGGAATGTAATGAAACGGAAACTTGCATTGTGTACAACTTTCCCTTTAGAGACGCACCCCCAGTCCGTTCTGCTTCCAAGGGTCACGCAAACTCGTGACTGCACGTGTATTTGGGAATGCTATCGTGCATGCGTGTAGGTGCTATAAACATTGGTTGGCAGATTTTGTGATTAATCTATCCTCCTGATGTTCGCTGTAGTTCTAGGACATCATGGGCGTTACTGATATAATGAGTAATAATACTGGTCAGCTGTTGGGAGAATCTTGGTTAGACCAACAAGGTTCTTGCCCGATTCCTTTCCATTGCATCATTTAATTGCTGTAAAAAGTTGTCACCACGAGAGAATGGTAGTTTTGAGGTCTTGGGACACACAAGCAATTTAGCCCATGTGTTATGTAACAAGCATACCTGGTGATGATGTGATGATATCCAGGCAGGCAAGCCAAACATGTGTTCAGGTGTTACTCGAGATTTCGTACAAAAAGAACGAATATCGAATCTTTCTTTTCCGCAGATCGATTCGGGAACCACGGAAGAGATCCCGAGCCCGCCACCGACAATTCTAAAAAGAACATGAAAGGAGGCTTGTTGTTGAAGAAAGGAAGATCCCAGTAGCTTGGTTGTCGGTGCCTGAGCGCGGACACCAAGGAAATTTATTCTCTGACCAGCAGTCAAGCTAGCGAAACGTTGCATGCGTCCTGCAGGGCGGGAGGTCGATATTCTCCTTCGGGAAAAAATAAGAACAAATTCAGTAGGGTTGATTGCTACCGTGCTTTAGCGTTCTGCTTGGTTTGGAAGGCTCAAAGTTAGCTGTTGAGAATCTGCCGCATGTGATGAAGAAACATGCTGAAAACTGATAGCCCATTTTCTGTTGCATATATCTATGGATAAAATACCGAAGCAAAGAAACTTTTGTATGTATGTACAGTACAAGGCGAGAGAAGCGACGTCAAGACATGTGGCTTTTTCTGTAATTTGCGGGTATGCCGTGCTTGAGGGGTGCTGTGTTTGCAAGGAGAGATAGCCTCTCACATGGCAAGCTACCGTTATCGTGTCTCAGTACGAGAGGGTATTGATATCGGTATGAAAAGGAGCTCGAAATTTGCGAGCCTTCGATGTTTTCAAGGCGGCTGCCCCGGATTCTTGAACGCCGCCAGCGCACGTCGTCCTTGCTCAGGTCGAAGGACGGTATCCGAAAGGGGCTCACGCTGCAGCGTGTGACCAGGTTGTCGCTGTAAAGAGCGAGGTCGTTTATGAGTTGAAGAAAGCGCCATCATTAAACTCGTGACACGCTGCCTACGAATGGAATCGCCGATTTGCTGCTAGATCTCTTATCACGGAGAACTGGCTGAACAACGATAGCATGGGGGGCATGCGTATATTATAGTGCATTGCAAGTGCATCTTTCAGCCAAGCACCAACCCCTGGAGATGCAGCGATCGACGGAATCTCCACTAAGGGTTAGGCCCGCGGGCTGTCATGGGATTGTTGTATTTCTGCTGCTCATGAGGATCTCGTATATCGATTTCTTTTCCTTGGCAAGCGGCCCTCTGAGGACACCAATGTCTCGGGAAGTAAGCAGCACGCTGAGAACTGGGCGTGTGAGTGATAGGTGAAGACCTTATCCAGCAGCTCATCATGTACATACATACAATGGCAGGGGAGCTGTAACGCCCATCCTCGCTATTGGCATGCGGTGTATGATGAAGCGAATGGTAGCCGCAGTCATGAGGTCAACCATCCAAAGCATGCCCTGCCGGCAGAGGGTTGAACCGATTTAGAACATCGTCGGGTGGCGTGGATAATCGGAAGAAGAAACAAACATGGCTGCATTACCCAAGATCCGTTCCCGTCTTCCGGCTCACCTGAACAAAAAAAGAAAACTCCATGTTGAATGGCTCTTGCATTGTGCTGACTTTGCTGACGAACACAGGATGTGAGTGCCGAGGGCTGAGAGGAAGCCTCTGTTGGGCTAGGATCTTGATCGGCGAATTGGCGGGGAAATGCTCCTTCTCGCTCGCAAGCATTGATAAAAATGTATGTACAGCATAAGATCGCAGGCGAAGTCGAGCGCAATCGGCCCAAGCCACCACCACCATTCCGACTTGGGGAAGCAGAGCTCCGTGGGACAGAGCCCGTCGAATATTCCATGGGCGATAGGGCCGATTCGTTTGCGTCTGATGATGACAGTCCCGTTCCGAGTTCTACAAACTTCTCACCAACCTGACGGCGACCGTTGGCAGAAAACGCCATGAGGAGCAGCCAGAGCTGACTGGCCAACCTTGAAGGCGGGGAGCAACCAAGATGGAGCTGGGCTTTTGGCGCACTTGATTATCCTGTCCGCACGTCGATGTGTGGTCGCGCGGACAACGCAGAGCTGTGTCGAGCGATCGGCATCATCAGGCCAAGGCTCTTGGAGAGTTGTGAAAAGAAGGAACAAGTGGGGGTCTGGGGGATGATCGGGGAGCGTTGTTTACTTCTTGGCCCCATCAGAGACATGATGCAGCTTCCAGATGCGATTGGGCGGAGCGAGACACGGCAGGAGCTAAAGCTCCCTGGCCGTGATATAATTGGCCGCCAATGTCGAATCTTACGCCTGTGTAATATTACCGTCTCGCCCGGCCGAGGCAGCGCGTCTTTGGCCCTCTGATTTGGCCTTGGTTTGCAATGAATACCGTAACGAGAATACCACTTGAAATGCTCGGGGCCAACTGTTCCTTCCGTTCCCGCGGATAGAGTCTGGTAGAGGTGGGGCTGCTGATGAGAAAAGGTACGGGCTACTTCCACCCCCCCGAGTAGCTGCACGTTCTAGCCGTCTTTTTCCTTGCACCCTTCGCCCAGAATGCGCCAGGCCACCCTGGGACCAAGGATTATAACACCTTACGTAGCCCTCCCTGTAGCCATCTCGAGCCGCCAAAGGTTATATTATTTCTCCTTCATCCTCAACCCCCTTCCCCCTAAATCCATCTTCCTGATCTACACTTTAACATCTGACCTCCCCTTCCCTCCTGCTCTCATACAAACCGTGAAATGTTCTCGATCTCGCTTCCGCCCACTGATCAGAAAGACGAATAACACCATCCACATTCTCACGCCGTCACAATGTCGTCCTCATCGAAGCCACGCCAACCTCGTCTCCGTGCTTCATGCGATGGCTGCTTTCTTGCCAAGGTGAAGTGCTCCAAGGCTAGGCCGATATGTTCCCGGTGTCTGGCTTGCGGCATCGAATGTCGGTACTCGCCGTCGAGCAGAGCTGGGAAGCCAAAATCAGACGCCTCGTGCGTACAGACATCAATGGCAGCAGACATGTCTGGAATGTCATCCCCAGTCTCAGACGACAAGGGAATCATGTACTCTGTTCACCAAACGCCCCATCCGCTTTACAAACTCGAGTCTGGATGGAACACGCCGCCGACCAGCGTGGATGGAAGCGCGAGCCGAAGCCACTCCATGTCCGGTCTGCCCATGATGGGCGTTGACATGGGCGCGGCCGGCCATGCAGATGCGGCAATGACGGCAGACATGTACTCGGCCGGGATGCCGTGGACCCCGCCTAACGACATGTCGAGCCAGTTCATTGACTCCCCGGCCGTCGCCTCGCAAATGGGACACGGCCGATCTCACTCGTTTGACTTCTCCATGCCGGCTTCCATGCCATCCTGGGCCGATCCAAACCCGCAAGACATGTACGCATACGCCCCAACTCCGATGCCGACGCCCGGCGGCATGCCGGCAAGCTACTTCTCCAGCCCTCCCGAGACATCTCAGCTCCGGTCGACACCAAGAACCAAGGCATCCTCAAACGGTTCCGCCAACTCGGGTGGCGGCTCATGCACGTGCTTCACGGCGTGTCTCCAGTCCCTACAGGCTCTTCACAACGCATCCACACCAGCGGCGCCGCCATTTGACCTCGTGCTCTCGTTGAACCGAAAAGCGGTCGAGGGCTGCGCCTCAATGCTGAGCTGTCCCCGCTGCATGAGCCGCTCGGGGACGCACACAGCTGCGATGCTCCTCGCAACCGTCATTGGCAAGATCACATCGTTTTACAAGAACGCCTCTCACATATACTTTGAGAACGGTGCGGTACCGGTTGCTTCTGCCGCCAACACATCTCCCAATGCGCTGGGCGTCAGTTTGGGAGGCTATACTTTGATGGGGGAGGAAGGCCGGTGGCTCGAGCTCGAGATTCTTGCGCGCGAGCTGAGGAAACTGGAGGAGGTGTACGCGCAATTCAGAGAAGTGTGCTCAGAGTTATCGGATGATCCCGAGGTCAGCCGGGCCATGATTGGATATTTGGGGCATAATCTCGGGTCAACACTCGAGGTCATACATCACCGGAAGGGAGATATTCCATACACATAGCCGCCGGCCTGTACTACTTGGGATACGACGGTGACGATGGTCAGTTGATTGCAATATTGCCGAGGCATGTTGTCTGTTTTTTTTTTTTTTTTTTTTGGTTTTCTTTTTGCTCTTTCTCGTTTTTTATTCCGATAAAGAGCAAGCACCGAAAACTTATTTTAAGCTAATCGGCTGTCTTGGATGTTGCGATGTTGAAGAGGTTTCGGGGATTTATGACTCTTTGATGAATATCATTCAAGTTCTATTTAAGGCAGTAAAGGGAAAGATGCGTGTAGGTTACTTGGAACCTGTGTACTACAGTTTCTTTGCACATTTTCTTAGCGAATCGGGAGGTTTTTTCTGGGTTTTTTTTTTCCCTCCTCTTTTACGGTGGCAACCTTTTTTCGGTACTGGGCGGTGTTTGAGCGGTGGGACAGCCTTTTAGGGTGGTAGGACAATGGGTTTCTTTTTTTACATTGACGGCTTTACGGTCAAGAGTTGTATCCCCGAAACAGAAAAGAATTTGGAGTTATGAGAAGTGTAGGGTGGTTTTATGTCGTGTCTCTGCTTAACCTTTTAATTGCTAACGATATATATTGTCTTTTATGGCAAAATCTCAAAGATTATACTGTTTTAGAGTGCAGACTTGATCATTCGAGGTTCAACTCGGTATTTTTTTCATGTCATGTTACGGCCGAGAGGAGTGCCTGTTCTAACCAAACAATTAACAGTGTTCCAGTGCTTCTGCTGGCCTAGCCACGTTCTCGGGAGAAGTCCCCTCGACGTACATGACAGTGTCGCATTCACGAGCGTTTTAGAGATGTCATCTCTGCAAGTTTGGTACGGCTACAGATAAGATTCCCAATGAAGGCTTGCCGTGCTGCTCTCTCAGCTCTTGGCATCGAAGAAAACGGATGGTCATTCCGTTAATCCGGCCACTTTTGCCCATGGCCAGGTAGCGAGTATGGATTGTTGCGAGACAGCCAACACACAATTTTTTTTTTCTACTTCATTTGGCATTTTATTTTGGTACAACGGGCAAAGCCAAAACAGGCTGCAACAATTGCGTGATAATGAATCACAGCATACATCAATCAGCCCCAACTTTTTTATCACATGCAGCTGGTCGCGCTGTAGGTGGTCTTGGAGAAAGATACTACACGCCGTATCCATGAACTGACTGCCAAAAGGCCGGTTTCCTCATATCCCCGAACAATGTCACATTTTCGGCTTGTTTGCCCTTCCCAAACAAGATGGAGAAAATGCAAGCATTCCCCACTCTTCGTCATGACTGCAACTCAGATGATCAGCCACCGCCAGCATGACGCCAGTTGGCCAACTCAGGTCGAATGGTGAGAACCGGCCATTCATCGCAAAAGACTTGCAAGTTTGGTTTGAGATTTTTCTTGGCTGCCAGCGGGTGGGCGACCTGAGCGCTCTTTCAACAATCCGTCAAACTTGCGGTGGCGGCTCTCCATTCTCCATGCACCAGGCAAATCTAGAGCTAGGGAAGACCCCTGCATCCTCTTCCTTCCCGATTAGGAACTCGTACAGGGTGTCTGACCAATGGAAACGCGCGCTGCCTTTCGCTCAGACCAGGGCCAGCTCACGGATCCTTGACGACCCCAGCCCCCCTCCCCGGCTCCACTTTGGTTCCTGGTTCCCGTCTTGTTCCGTGTCTGCACCTTTCCTTTTTTTTTCCTTTGCTCCATGGCCAAAAGAGCGAACTCTCGAATCAGGAGCATGGAAAATTTTGGCAAGGTCAAACCAATTCATTTGTCTGCCGTCCCCCGCTTAACAAGATTTCTGTTAACCCTCAAGGTTAAAGAAGCATTGCCCCTCTCCACATGGGTGAGCTATACTAACACGCAGCAAATCTTAAATTGTCACCCCTCACTCATTTAATAAATTTTTTTCGCGGCAAGTTCATCCTCTGTTTCTATTTCTGGCTCACTTCCATCTGGGAAGAGTGAGTTGCACACATCCACAGGCCCAGCCAGACCCGGGACTTGGGCAGATTGTACGCGGGAATGAATGAACAAAGAGGAATGCGGGGGTTTTGTTGTGGGAACGCGCTGCGGGAATCCACTCGAGAAAAGCTGCACATTACGAGGCTTGCATTTTCGATCTGGAAAGTTCCGTTTACCTACCTTGTATCTTTTGCTTCGTGTCTTGTCGGGAAACTTGATCAAACTGCCCTTCCATCAACCCCGTCCCGGTTCTACCGAACAGGTAAAGAGGCTGAGGAGCCGATCGACTTTTGCTTTCGCCCAAATTCCTGGTCGATGGCCTGACCTTTATTCCCCTCCATCCCGCTCGAGAAGCTTATCTGATACGACCTTGCAAAGGCAATGGAAGAAAAGGTGGGTGGGTTCATGGTGCAACCACCCAACAAAGGACGGGAGGGAGGCAAACGTCGCAACGACTGCAAGTCGCGACATCCGAAAACTCCTTTTTATGCTACGCTACGGGATTCCTCTCAGCAAAGTAGGCTAGCAGAAGTAGCAAAAATATGAGATCTAATGCGCACCAATCAGGAAATCAGAAAAAGAGAGGGAAAAAACCCCCCCCAAAAAAAAAAAAAAAACCACAACGTAAACTGTGGTAGATAATATGTACAAAGGAAACGCAGAGAAACAATGGGACCAACACGAGTACATACAATAAGGGAAAGAAAACAAAAGTTACAGGCAGAGATCACAATGCAGGCCTTTTGATTTGGAATCATTTTTAGATCAACCCTTTTTCGATTGCTCTCCCATGATCCACTACGGGAGGGAGAGAGAGAGAGACTTCATCTACAAGATACCGCCACATGGTCCTCAAACGGGCCGTCACAACCAAACATATTCCCGTCAAAGATAACTGTATATATAAGACATCCCATGCATCCCGATCTCTGAGCCGCCCCCCCCCCTCCCCCCAACTAAGCTCAAAGAGGGCAAAGTAGTGATTAGCAATTGTCAAGCATCGCCTGCTCTCGGGTACCACGATGTGTGAATGCTCTCACCACTTAAAGCCGATGATGCGCACACAAAACGTGCCTTTCGCAAGCCGGATGAGTCAGTTGATTACTTTTTTTGGGGCTGAGAAACGTGCTATCTAGCATGCTCGGACTCGGATACAACAAGATCCGTATTATCTTGCATGGAAGCAACCAACATCAGCAACATCAGCAACAACAGGAACAGCAGCACACAGCAACAACAATAACAACAACAACAACAACAACAACAACAAGAAGAAGAATAAAAATAACAACAGCAGAATACAAAACAAAGTTTGACACGCACCAGAATAATCATTACGTATATACATTTAATTCGGGAAATATTTTGGAGGGTGGTTTGTATGACAGAGACAAGGTCATTTTTTTTTGGGGGGGGGGGCAAATATTAAATTTATTTCTTCAAGTTTTTCTAATTGCTGGGCAACCACGAGCGTGTGTAGTAAAGCTCTCGCATTATTATCTATCTCGTGTGAGATTTTTATTTTTTTTATTTTTTTGTCACTAGAAAAAAAAATTCAGAAAGCTATACTCAGCTGCAATGAGTTTGATATACCTCTGGAGTGGGAAAAAAAAAAAAAAAAAAGGGGGGGGGGGGGAAGGTGGGTTGAAATATTTTTTTTTTTTTTTTCGTATATGACTATATATAGCTTTGTTGATAATATTTTTAGTTTTTTAGTTTTTTTTAAAAAAAAAATTATTTCAACAGTGCTTTAAATGTGTATAGATATATACATGTATATATATATATATATTATATACTCTTTTCAAGGCTACTGATGATGAATGATGATGAAATATTTTTTTACTGCTTTTTTTTATTCAAAGTAAACACGAAAAGAAAAATAAGCACAGCCCACTCTCACCCTCTTCCTCTTCCCCACGCGGTCTTGACTTCGGGACCGGTGATCAAGTCTACTATCCTATTGGGTGGTTTGAAATTTTGGGGAAAAGGTAGGTGCGGGGCGAGGGGTCTTTTTTTGTATCGAGATAAGCGAAACCTCAAAAAAATGATAAAACACGAAACGGTGTCTTGAACCCAAAAAAAGAAGATGTGTATATAGATATATATAATCATGAATTTACAATTTGAAAAAAAAATTTAAAAAAAAAAATTCGAATTTCTTGTTTTGGGTGATGAAGCTAATAGAGAGAGACTGAAAGACAGAGATGCAGAGAGGGGGGTACGGTATACGATGGTTTCTTGAGTTGTGGTGTTCAAAAATTTTGTCAATAAGGCATTCCCCCCTTCCCTCTGTCACTCCCCCCACCTTTCCATATTTGTAGCATGTGACGAAATGATATGCAATAACCGATTTCTTAGATCTTGCATTTTTTTTTTTTTTTTTTTTTTCATTTGATCTTCATGGTAAGATTGTGTTTTGACTTTTTTTTTTTCCTTTTTTTTTTTTTTTTTTTTTTTTTTTTTTTTGTGGTGTTGTTGGGGGGGGGGGGGGAAAAAAAAAAGGGACCGCCCGGTTTTGTGGGGGTAGATAGA
>MU865117.1:0-12258 GCA_033576145.1 Cladorrhinum samala | reverse complement strand
ATCACCTTTTTTTTTTTATTTTTTTTTTTTTTTTTTTTTTTTTTTTAATTTTATATTCATGGTTTTTTTTTTTTTTTTATTTTTTTTTTTCCTTTTTTTTTTTTTTTTTTTTTTTTTTTTTGAAGGGAAGTGGAAGAGCGACGCAGGAAATCCATAAACGGCACGCCGCCGTTTGGGTGGGGTACGATCGAATCTGATTGATCTTCAAGTCGTAACGGTACATGAATACCACCCCACCCTACTGTTTTAACAAAAGGAAGAAGAAGAACAGATCGAGTAAAAAGATGAAAGACTCGTTTGGTTAGGTAATTAATTATTAATCTAAGTAATGATCTGATAACCATTCACCGAAAAAGCTTGTTTGACTTTTTGCCTCAGTGTGATGACAATGCTTCTCAATAGGATGCCGAAACAGTCCAACTTTTATGACGACAAAGCGCACACACACAAGATGTTGGAACCAGAATTTGAATGTTTCTGGAACGATTAAACATGAAAAGGTTAGTGTAGACAAACACGTGCGCCGGTAATTCTTGTCCCTGGGAATTTCGAACGAACGATCCCCAGATTTCTTTCCTTGAGAGGCGAGCTGCGAGTTAGCGGGGGCTATCTAGATAGGGTTGCATTAAAAACTTTCTTTTTCTTTTTCTTTCTTCTTTTTATGTATGTACGCCCTGAGTGGATTTCAGTTTGGATTCTAAGCCCCGACCCTAATAACCTTTTGACATACAAAAAAACGACAACAAAATTCTCAGTATTGTTTCCTTTCTTTTTTCTTATACAACGGGCGGGGATTAACACTAACAAATCATTTGACCCTACAAAAGAGTGTTGTTGGCTGGCCTACCTACCTACTTTAGATCATGAGCTTTCGGGAGTTAAGTCCCGACGCCCCAACCCCACTCACCGCTCGACGTAGTTTTTCTTCAAAATTGGTTAGCTGGAAATGCATTACTACAAAAGCCACATTGACATCATCATGTCTTGCTTTTTCTTTCCTCATTCGAGTTCCAAATATTGAACAAGATTGGTTTTGAAATGTACGCACTATTGGTTTTTGCTTGTAGACTACACACGCACACACCCCCTCCTCTTTCACCCTCCCCTGTCCGCCGGGGTTAATTATTGTTGTTGTTAGTGTATGAACTTTGTATCAAAAATGCCACAAAAAAACGCAAATACCAAAAGTTTCCTCAAAACAGTTTCTTGTAGGGCTGAGCATACTTTTCTCTGAAACACATTTCCCACATCTCTTAACACATTTCTTTTAGTCTTGGATAGTAAATTAATCCCACTGTTTCAAAAGTGATTAAAACCCATCACACCACCAAAACACAATAACTCATGCTGGTTTTTTAGAAAAAGAATTTAAAAGGGAGTAAAATAAAGTCATCATGATCCAATTTGTAATTTCTTTTATTCAAAAAAACCAATCCACAATTTGGCTTTTTTTTTTTGGTCTTGTTTTCTACCACTTTTTTTTCTTTTTAATAAACGGTTTGCACTCCATTCCCCCCCCCCCCCCCAAACCAAAATCACAAGAGTGGGTTCAATCATATTAGATATTATAAAAATATTACAAATGATGCCATTTTTTGGGAGGGAGGGAGGGGGGGGGGCTTCTTAATTATGACGAGGCCGTCTTTTTTTTAAGAAAACATGAAAAATTAAATAGTTGGGACAATGACTTCTAAACAATTATTCACAAGCCCCAAAGTTCACAACCCTCGGTCCAACCAACCCCCCCCCCCCAAAAAAAAAAAATCCCCAAAGGAAAGAAAGGTTATACATACATATCCCTAAGTTCCTCTCCTCCTCAAGCCGACGAAAGGACAATAGAAAGTAAAAGTAT
Organism: Cladorrhinum samala; assembly: GCA_033576145.1. Taxonomy (NCBI): domain Eukaryota; kingdom Fungi; phylum Ascomycota; class Sordariomycetes; order Sordariales; family Podosporaceae; genus Cladorrhinum; species Cladorrhinum samala. The sequence continues at coordinate 10,406 of MU865117.1, read as the reverse complement.
CTTTAATTTTATTTTATTTTTTTCTTAAAAAGAAAAAAATTCTTTCTGGCCCTTGATAAAGGACGAATTTTTTTTTAGTAAACAATTTTAATTTGTTAAGTCCTCTCGCCCCTCACCTCACCCCTCCCCCCCCCCCCCTTTTTTTTTTTTTCTTTTTCTTTTTTCTTTTTGGTGTTATATTTGTCAAAACTTGTTACCTGTAGGATATCTTTAGCTGTTATCTTGACTTTTTTTATGATTATGACTTTGAAAGTAAATCTGTTGAGTGATATATATATATATATATATATATATCTTAATATATTACGGAGCCCTTTTAATAGCATCTCCCTCATCGTTTCCCCGGCTTATGACTGTACAAAAATGAGAACGATATGTTGCAGCCGAATATAAGTGTTCTGGACCTGGGACTAAGGCACGCCTCTGCAAGATAATCATGGATTTCACTGGCCCAAGATTGATTGTGAGGGTGACCTAATTGCTCACCTAGCTACCCATCTCGCGATGAGTATTGCCGTTTGTATCTTCTGCTGTTCTTCCACCCGTGTGGGCCCATGGGGTTGCGCAGTTGGATGGAGGTGAATCTGAAGTGTGGGGAAACTAAGGCTTTTTTGTGAAACGGTTGCCTACCTAGCTACCTGCTCATGAACCTATCTGCGCGTCATTGTCTCGGCTTCCTGGCTCAAGATGTAGACTACACTGAGTTTCCTCTTCATCGACCAGTCACAGCAGAGAGGGCTACCGCACCCCTCTATTGTGGAGATTGTAGCCAGTTGACACACGCATAATACGGATGACAGGTTGCTTTCATCCACTTGAAACGGCAACACAGTTGGAGGAACCCAGGTTAGGTCTTCAGTGTTACTAAAAAGCAAGTGAGAGAGAGGCCAGAGTGGACTCAAGTACCACGTGGCTGATAATGGATATGGTGCGTCCACATGATCCAAAACGCTAACTGCGTAGACATGTGCGGGCCGCTATAAGACACGTCACTTTGACGGTCACAAAGCCAACGGTTTTGACTTGATTTGGATAACTCTGTTGTGTTTATTTCAGGGGTGTGTCGTGGTGGTCGAGGGGGCCCATTTGTAACATCATGGCAACGCAACCTAAAAAGGGGCAACAGCATTAGCGCAAAATGGTTTCCCAGAGATAGGTATGCTTGTGGCAGTCGGTAATTGATTTGGAAACCGAGAAGTCGTGGTTAAGAAAGTCTTCTCAGGTGGCCCAATCGGGCCGGTCATCAGTTCTACCACACAGTCAAACGCGATCTCTGTGATCAATGGTCAAGGGCCAACCCACCCCCCCCCCTTTTTTTTTTTTCCTTCCCCGTCTGTTAGTCAGGGTTATTTTTGGTTTGGTGGAATGATTTGTTGCGATTGTTAAATATGAGAGATATCCTTTGCAGATATTGTAAATGAAATAGCGGCAATGAAAGAGCCGAGGTTGAGATACGAGATGTGAAGCGCGTGTGATGAGATAGGAGGGGGGGGGTTTCCGATAGCCCAAGCGGCCTTACCGACCGACCTATCCATCTTTGTGCGAGAGAGGCGCGGGCGGGCCAGGAACGAGTACCAGCAGAACAAGGAACCACCCCGAAGATGGGAATATGCGATTGCGGGTCGCGGCTTCCAGGAATGCGGAAACTCATGTGTGAGAGGGTTGATGGGGCGGCATGTCAGATGATGACGGCCGGGTAAGTAAGGATAGCCCCCGCACTGGCGAGTGCTTGATTCAGGAATCATGCATGGGACTTTGAAATTGCGAGCGGGACGCAGGGCAATTGTCTTGGAAGGCGCAATATCGCTGGATGGCTTCCAAGATTCCGAGACAGACGATTGGGATGAGCTTGGCTGCACATCCGGCAGAGCGAGGACCTCGCCCTGTGCGATGCGACCTCCATCGAGGTGATGAAACCCTTTGCGCTGGGATCCACTTTTAACCGCAACTTCAAAGCTTCTCAGAAGTTTCGATGGTGTCGTGATAACACGCCAAGTAGGCAATCATTAAGCGACTAGGTTGCGAGGACAAATCTCGGCATGGCCGACACCTTTGTCGAATGAAGATATGGCCTATGACTATGACACTGGCTGTTTTTCGTCGAGGCGGGCCGCTGAAGCCGCCAAAATTCCAGCTGCCGCGGAGATCAAGGTTATGCGGATAGAGAGTAGTGATCCGGCCCAAGGGGCACTCCCGTGGAGTGGTGTTGAGGGTGATGATACCGACACCGAACACCCCACGACCTTGCCCAGTGCAAGAAACCTAGCCTTGAGACACCAGCGGCGATCCTCTACAGAATCGTACATGTTGTTTTCTTTGGTTCGCAAAAGGGAGCTGCCGCCAGGGGCCGTCCAGTGAGACGCCCTGGCATTGCCGCGAAGCCGTAGAGCCGCACGCCTGAATGAGGTTGGCCTGTGAAGTGCCGACCTGGACAGTAACAACAACGCTGCCAGATCAGATGCCATGATATCCCCACGGACATCCGAAGACCTTGGCAGGGTCGGCATCTCAGGGTCGACTACCAGGCACATCACGTGAGCGAGCGTGTTCTCGAAGAAACGGGATATTGGGTTTTCAAATCTCAGAGATTGAAGATGCAACCTCGATGTTTGAGATTGGCAAATGCGCAGCCAATGGCCGGTGTTCCTTTCTCCCGGTCTGGGAACTGGGCCACAGTCGAGCAAATTGAGGGTTGCCGTTTGGGTCAGACGGGGTGTTCCTCGCGACATCCCGAACATGTTGGCATATTGTCCGAGTGGTGGGCAATATCGAGATTGGAACCTGCGAGGCGCCGGTACTTGTGCCTGCCCTCGAAGGAGCAGGAGGTTGCAGTGGTTGGTGGTGGATGGTGCGATTGGCGATGTTGGGATGGTGGGGACGTTGGTGTTGAAGAAAAAAAGCTTGGCTTTGATGATTTGCATTTTGGCAGGCACTACGGGTACAAACCGTTTGGGAAGCCCGGGGAATCTAGCCCCTTTGGGTTAATGCGCCCGATTTAAGGCTGGATGTTCGAAGGGGATGGGGAGGGGTCCCCAGTGCTGATCACGTCCTCTCCACCACGCCTCCCGCACCTTCCCATGTCTTGGCTTCAACGTCAATGCTTGACTTGCACGTGTCAAATCATCCGAAAAATCTTCCCAGTATTGTAAAAAATAATAATTCCGATTTTTGCGCGGACCCAGCTCCCAAATCTCCCTCAAATTCCGAGGAAATTAGTCTCAGGAATGTGCGCCCTAATTCTGCGGGGCCTGGGATGCTTCTCGAACAGCCGCCCCGGCACCGGAAACACCAAAACAGCGGATCTCCCTCTCGCCCACTCACGTCGGGGTTACAGCTGCAACTCTGCGACAGCACAAGCGATGCGCATTGCTGGGATAAGACCCGGTGGACAGGTCGCCGGTTGCGATCAGCCCTCGCCCCGGGTCCGGGCCTTCTTCTAGCGACGGCTACTACACAGCGCGTGTTCGTTCTCGGGCGAATTGGTGCGGCAGGCTCGCGTCATTGCTTCGAAAGAGCATGCAGCTGATAGTTCCTCGTTAACGGTCCAACAGATGCCAGAGCAATATCAAGCCAGATTGGCCAGACACCAACCTGCCAACAATAGCCTCCCCACAGCTTGGTTCCATGCGCGCTGCGCGAAAGCCATCATTTTAGCCTGTTGTGTACATCCGACAGCATTGGGTGCGTCGAGATTTCCGGGCTGTCGGCCGAGTCCTCGTCTGCTGTGCTCCCTCCCCGCGCCTCCCGCCCGCATGTGCCATGGCCATGAACGGCGTGTTCGCCTTTCCCGACGTTCCGGCGCTGCATCTGGACGAGAACGACGATGCATTGGCCCAGTATGAGGTCAAGCACCATGGGGGGCATGCTGCTGTCAAGTTGTATGCATGACCGCATTTGGCATCCTTCTCGTCGACATGCCCTCACCACGGGCGGTATCCTGTCGATTAATCTGGAACTGGCTGTCATCGGATCCGAAGAAGCTTGCGAGAGCTCTTCCCGTCCAGCGGTTTGGTAACCACTTTGCAAGACATATCGGCAAACCTCGCACAGCATCTCGAGAAAACAAAAGTTCCTTTCAAAATGCCGCCCCATTATCATCGTCGCCTAAGACTACCAAATTTGGCATCACAGCCCTGATCCGGCATTACTGGCTGCTATTAAGTGCGTGATGCTCAACTATCAAGCCGCTCTCACCGGCCTGTCACCTCCTCCCCTGTTCCTTGCTTCGTCTACTGCTTGCCCGGTTACCAAATCGAGTTGCTTTTTGTGCTCTGATAAGATTTCCAGGGGGCCAAAACATAAGGGAAAAGGTTAAAATCGATCAGCCCATCCTTGTCGGTTTCGCTACTAGGAGCGGGCCCAAAACAAAACCCCATGTCGTGTTCAAGCGATTGGTCAAACAGGCACGACTCACACCCCTTCACCCCCGTTTTAATATGTCTGGCTAATATGCGTTTGACGGCACTGATATTAACGTTTTAACCAACACCCCTGTCATTGTACCCGAGGGAATCGTCCCGACCAGGTTTTGGGGGGGCGAAATAGCACCCCAGGAGATCGAACAAAAAAAAAACAGCGTATCATCCCGCTGCCCCCTTCCGCATCCCATGCTTGTGCTTTCCCAAGACTTACAGACATAGCGTAGGAAATTTTCCGAAGCGACAAGAGAGACAGAGAGCAGAATGAAATCTCGCACACACACCCCCCCCACACCCTCCCTCACCCCTTATCCTTTCCTGCATCCCTCCTTTCCTGCGCCCCGTTTTCTGGGCTCTCTTCCATTGAAGCCTGGTGCTGCTGCGGGTGATAAACAGAGCGATGTTTAAACACCCCCCACTCTCGTCATACCCCATGAGAGGGGGGAACTTAATCTACTCAGGTGGTCTATGTAAACATCATCGGGTGTTGCGGCTGCCAAGGAAAGGGGTGAGAAGGAAGCTCAGCTTACAAGCTCCGAACTCTCTCGTACACATGGTGAGAATCGAGGCCACAACAAACAGCAACAACAACACTGCATTCTCACACCTAGGGCAGCACAAATACAACTACTTCACACGATGCTCCCGGGTTCCGATAGAGGCTCGCTAGTTGTCATTACGCCACAACGCTGCCAATCGAAATCTAAAGGGTACGCCAAGGCACCCTCACGGCGAGGCACACAAAAACAATCTGATTCTCGGTTTTCCTTAGTAAAACTGGAGAGGGCCCTCGCTTACATTTCCATTCCCCTGGGTAGAAGAGATGTAAATGCACCCTGAGGGTGCATTGCAGATGTTTCCGGATGTCTCATCTAATAAAACCCATACCAACACCGGTCGGAACCCACCGGGGGGGCTTCATCTATGTACACTACCAACACCCTAAAACCGAGGGTACTCCAATAAGACCAAGACGAAAATTCAAAAAATCAACTGCCGATGTTGCAGTTTGTTGGGTTTGTGTTTTCTCACCGTCACAGTCACATTTCATAATATCTATTGAAAAACAAAAAAGTAATCCACCATTTGCATTTTCTGTAAGGATACACAGAGAGAGAGAGAGAGAGAGAGCGAGAAAAAAGGTGAGAGGGAAGGAGAGTGAGAGAGAGAGAGAGACAAAAAAAAAAGTTCGGAAGCAATATCGAGTCCCGTCAAAGTCGTCATACACGACAGCAATGGTATAAAAAAAAAGGTAAGCAAGGCAAAATACCTTGTGCGCATGCATAGATCTTGTAATCTACAATGTGGAAGAAATAGGCCAACCATGTACAGGGTGAGATCAAACTGACAAATTAATTTATTTTTTCTTATCCTCCGTCTTACCGCGTCTCTCTTTCTCTCTCTCTCTCCCTCTCTCCCTTTTTTTTTTTTTTTTTTTATCTTTCCTGCAGAGCATACCATGAACCACACACCTCTTCTTGTTCCTGTCCTTGGCAGCCAAACATAGGCCTTCAAGACGAAAGAAATAAAAAGGCTTCTAGGCTATAAAACAGGATCTATCTAAGCTCTCATAGACAATATGCAAAGAATTACTTAACTACCCCAAATAAATTTGCTAGTTTTAAGTGTATTGTTGTCATGTTTTCCTAGTCGTGGCTTTTTACCCTCGCTGTGCATTGAAATTTGGAAAGGTTCATAAAAGATAATTATATACCAAATTCTCTATGATCTGACTTGTATAGAACTATAATTTGGTGACATTGGGCATGTCAAAAGAATAATACACCCCCCAAGAAGAAGAAAAAGAAGAAGAAGAAGTTGAAAAGAAAAAAGAAAAAAGGCGCTGTTGCCCAACACATTTACCATGGGTTTTCTTTCCTTGACCCGCGCTGCCCCCCGCCCTCCTCCCTCTCCCCCTTTCCTCCTCAACCCTTTCCCAAAGTCCATTCCAGTCCCAAAAGCCATAATCCATTTGATAACCAGAACCCATAAACCGTAAATATATAAACAACATTTTAAGAATGATAATAATAATGTACCCAGCGTCGAGAAAGAGACGTGCCCTCCCGCAAAGATGGCGACCAAGCCAAAACTTTCCCCTTTCAAAGACACCCCCCCCCCCCAACCCCCTTCCTTTTTGTTTAGTGTGAAATTGCGTCAACTCGAATCTTCAAACGTCCTGAAGCCGCCTCCCTTAGTCTGTGACAGTGCGTAACTGGCGAGTACAGACCTACTTTGTGAATCTGCCGGAAAATCTCAGCTCGACGTCGCAGCCATGAAGAACCCTCCAATGTTCTCCTCATTCCAGTTCCTCTGCAGCTCGACGAGCTTCCGCCGTATCCCATCCCCAATCTGAGACTTCCCGTAGCCCGTCACACTCTCAATATTCTTTATTGTATACTCCAGCACTTCTCCCGGCTTATCAAGCGTCATGCGCATCGGCATCCCGTCACCCCCCAAACCAAGGTCCCACCGGGTCAAAACCGCAGCGCCTTGGCCAGTTTTCTGATAAGCGATCAGCGCCTGATCTTCAAGGGTCATCTGGTCAATGGCCACATATGGGCCCACGCCACTCCCACTTCCCATTTCCACCAAGCCGCTCTTCTCAACCTGAAAGCTGAGATCTAACCTCGACAAGCTATCAACCCACAAAACAAGCGTCGCCCTGTACATAGCCACTGTCCACCAGGCCGGCCTGCGGTCGGTCGGCATAAGCCTCAGCAGCCTAAACACCTGGCCGCAGTGGAGAATCGCCTCCTCTCGCTGGAAGATGCACCGCTTGTAGCTCAATGTGATATCCCATGACGTCAAGACGTTTGTTTCGTTGTATCCCTCCCTCCGCGCAAGCCTCTCAATCTCTGGAAAGTTGGTCAGGGCGTTCAAGGAAACCAAGTGATACAGCACCAGGTTGCATCTTGTAACTGGGCAGTCCGGGTGTCCCTTGCTATACTCCATTGCCATCTTGTACCATCTTTTCAAAAGCGTCTGAACCTCATCAACCCTCTCCATGGTGGAGCTTTTGGTGACTGTGTCTGGATTGCGGCTAAGAGAACCGCCTAGATCAGAGTCGAAACAAGACAACAACTGACGTAGGTGACAAAGCATAGCCTGGATGGGATGTAAAATAAGTCTGAGTTGTTGGGGCGATAAACCGCCAGGCGGAACCGTAATGCTGCCGGTAAGGAATTCCTTGAACAGATCATGGAGCGAGGGAGTAACCGAGAGATGGGGCAAGAGTTGGGGGTTAACACTCGAGCTGATCCCATAAACCGATTGCCTAGCCGCGAACCAATGCTCTGCGTCAGTTGACCGCCACAGGGCCTCAGCGGCCGGCAAAGGGCAACGTATATCGGTAATGGCAAACAAAGGCGCCGTGTCGTGGAAAAGACTGAGCTCTTGGTCAAGCATAACGTAGTTGTAAACTAGTCTAAATTTTTTCCAAGATATTAGCATCTAGACAACACGCCTACCAGATTCGGGACGCAGAAACACTCACCTGTTTCGGCTCTCCTTTTCCATCCATGCGCGCCACTGAATCTCTCTGCTGTTGGAGTCATCAATGGAAATCATAGATGGCTGCGGCTCCATCATCCCGGCACATTTGAGCATCGACATGTACATGCCCCTTTGGCCCATGGCGGTGTCCATGAGCCACTTGTCTCCGCTCCAAGCGCCGAGAACGATGAAGAGCAGGGCGCAACGCAAGGCGATGGGGTCTGCTGGCTGGAGATCCTTTTCGACAGTGTCGAAAAGCGAAATGCGGCAAGTCTCGGTGAGGCCGGCTGAAAGATAGTGAGCTTCAGCAACCGGCATAGCTGCGGCACCCTGTGCAATCATGAGTAGCACAAGCAGGGTTGAGGCCTTGTTGTTCTCGAGCATCTCATTTGGGTCAACCCTGCCGGCCGCCACGAGAGGATAATACACCGAGAGGCTGCGGACATAACTTTGAAGAAAGTGCTCGAGGATGTGGGATGGAGGGAGCACGATGTAATTGAAATCGTCGCCGCCCCGTCTGGAGCGTCCACGATGGATTGCGAGAGCTTTGTCGAGGAAGCCTTGTGTAACGGCGAGCACCTGTTCACGTGAAACCGGGCTCAGCGGCACCACAGATGACATGTCAGACGCATCCCAAGTACCATTCTTCAGATACTCCTCCAAGGGACGCCACGTGCCCTGCTCGAGCCCTTTCCGCTCCAGACACTCGAGATGCAAAATGGCTGTTGATTGGCAGAGGCTTGGCGGCTGCTTGTTGCATCGCGCCAAATTCCACCATCCTTCGGTCTCGATGGCATTATCAAACTCCTGAGAGGAGCCACCGGATGCCAAGGGTAGCATCCCCGCTTCAGGCTTGATTTGGCTATCGAACTCGTTTGTCGAAATGCTGGTTTCTCTGGTGTGCATTGAAGCCCGCGAAGAGGAAGCCGTCATCGGCTCCGACGATGGCGAAATATTCTCATAATCCCAAAGAGCTGGCATGGAAATATCAAGCGACCGAAGTGGTATGTTTTGGTGGTGGTACATGTCAAGATCCATGGCATACGCCCCCGAACCTAACATGTAATCTTGGTATGCTTGATCGTGAGGGCCAACGTCACCAAAATCTGCAAAGGCAAGGTCATCAATATTGCCAACATGAGGTGACGCAAAGCAGCCGGGGCTGACATGGGTGTGCATAGGTGAGGCTTTCTGTGGGGAAGACAGCGCCTTAGGCTCTGCGACGACGATGGCGTCTTGCGGCTTCTCTCCGATCAAAGATGGGTTGATGGTTGTGCCATTGGGAAGTGCAAGGGGAGGCGGCGAACGCAGTATGCTGTTCTGCATGGCAGTGACTTGACCAGCCTGGGCGGCGCGCATAGCGGCTTTGGAGGATCGCCGCGCAAACCGAGCAGTGCAGTCGAGGTTCTTCTCGGCGCACCTCGTACATGGCACCCTTTTGTCACATCCAGTTTTTGCACTGGCACAGTTTTGGCACGCAATTGGTGTCTTTCCAGGAACTGTCGGGATCCCCCCCGGGAGAGGCTCTAAGGGGTCCCTTGGCTCATGGTATGTGGTATAGTGCCTCTGCAGCAGATCTCTGATGGTAAAACGCCACGTTAGCAGAGTCCATCATGATTTGGGGTACCCGAGGGAACGCCGGGATCGAAGGACTTGCCTTCGAGAAAATGATAGTTGACAGCCGCTGCATATATGCGGTTTGACGTTGGTATCTATTTGTTTGCCAGCTGGTCAGTTACACATTCCCGGGGTCGGCGTTGGTTAGCTCTGTGGTGGTGGTGGTGATGACTCTTACGAATAGGCAGATGTCTCTCGAGGTGTTCCTTGCGAGTGAAACTCTTTCCGCAGTACGCACAGAAGACCATCGTCTCAGAGTATACGCCGTATTGCTCTGGAGACTCGAAGAGATCTGGGTGGCATACGGCCTGGAAGGTGGACGAGGATGCCGCAAGCCGAGTTGTCAAGCGGACAGACAGGGACGCTTACACCACTCCTGTTCAGCGACAACGATGATGAAGATGGACAAATGAAGAAAACTCCACGGAACGAGACCAGATGCAAGGATCAACCGCAGGGAAGGGGGGAAGCAGGAAGATGTAAGTGGGATCGACCAGGAGGGGAGTAATGGGAATTAATCGCGTTCGGCAGGTGGTGTCCCAACATGTGCCTTGAAAGTTCTAGTCTAAGGGATGGTAAGCAGGGTCCGCGCCTTTTTCAACAACATGAGGAAGGTTCTCAAGAAGTTGACACTCCTTCTCGATGCCGGCTGGGCGCTCCCAGCTGCGAGCTGAGCTCATCAGGGCTTTTCCCCAGTACCAATGTACCTTGATGGTGTACAACAAAAAAAAAAAAAAAAAAAAAAAAAAAAAAAAAAAAAAAAACCAAAACCCAAAAAAAAAAAAAAAAAAACCCCCCCACCCAAAAAAAAACAAAAAAAAAAAACCCCACCCCAAAAAAAACCCCCCCCCCCCACACCCACCCCCCCCCCCCCCC
>MU865116.1:0-57252 GCA_033576145.1 Cladorrhinum samala | reverse complement strand
GTGTGTGTGTGTGTGTGTGTGTGTGTGTGTGTGTGTGTGTGTGTGTGTGTGTGTGTGTGTGTGTGTGTGTGTGTGTGTGTGTGTGTGTGTGTGTACGGTGTGTGTCAATACTCTTTGTTTTTAATTATGTGTCCCCAACCTCCCCCGTTACCTTCCCACCCCCCACGGCGTCTATTTGTCTAGAGTAACGTATCAGTAAGATGAGATATATCGGGAACTGGCTCGGCCCGTTGGTTAGCGTGCTCTAAAAAGCTTTGTTTGGTTTTTTTGGGGGTTTTTTTCGTTGCGCCTTGAGGATGATGATCCCTCATCCAGCTAGCTCCAGGCTGTCTCGGATTTATGTCGCGGAAATGGCATCTGCGGGCGCTTTGAGCACAAAAACGGAATGTAAATGTGCCTATCCGTACCCGCGGGAGATATTGCACCAAGTTGGCTGTGGTGTGGCTTGATTGGGATGAGACATGGCGCTTGGGGGGGAACGAAAAAGAAAAAAGGGGGTAAACCTGGAGGTGGCGTGGGAGGAATCAGTAAACGCGGGGAAGTAAACTTGTAGCGAATACATGAGTTTGTTATTGGTATGGAATGTTTTATTTTATTTATTTTTTTCGGCTTGCTCTCGTTCGATTTTTTTTGTGTAATGGATAGGATCGACTCAAGTCCTGTCTTACGGTTGTGTTCCGAGACTGGTGGTGTTGGTTGATTCCGAAGAATAGGTTGAGTCTTAGATTTGTTTCGGGTAACTGATCCCATCATGTATGGCTTCGCTTTGGGCTCTGTTGATTCATTTCTTTTTTCTTGTTAAGAGATATGGCTGTGCGTAGTAGCTTTGCATATAGATTTACAGAACCCCGTAGTAGATCATAAGAAGATCACCAGATGTCTCAAGATGACTTCATTATATGTCGTGCCTTAGTTGTTGACCATACTCGTCACAAAAGAGGAGGAACCAACTTCAGAAGATTAACAGTAACCTTTCTCCCTGACGAAAAATCTCGTGTATTCTTTGGTGCTTCGAACAAACGGTTGGCCCTGGTCAATAAGTTGTGACACTAGCATTAGATGATATCCAAGGCTGTCTACGATGCTCTGGTAGTATACTTTGAACAGCAACTCAGAGACCAAATTGAAGCTGTCTATCCCGAAGTATTGCTTTGCGCTCAACACTAGTCGTCAACGTCACGCAATTCTCAGCCGTTATATATTTCGATGGGTTTCAAGCCAGCCTCGAACGCCCCAAGCGGGCGACACAGCAGGGCCATGGAGATACTTGTGACATCTTTCAGGCCTTTTGCTAAAAGTGTTCGCTAGAAAAAGATAGCATAAGTATAACAATGAAATGTCTGAACGACAGGTGTAGTTCTTCAGAAACAAAGATAGAAAGCATACACCGACCAGACTTCTAATAAAAATTGATTTCATACCACAAAAACCCAAGTTTCAAAATACAGACCTAACAAAACCAGGGCTGGCAGTTCATCCGCTGCGATGATAACCTTTGCCCGTGGCCACGTACTAAAGTTTATCACAAAATACAAAGCCCTGAAGAGCCTATCTACACGCTGACGAGAGAAGAGTCGAGATTATGTAGCGTCAAGGTAAAACTGAAAAATACGTAACTGGAAGTGAAGAAAGCCCACACGCTTCACACGTCAACCTTCTACGGGAAAGTACATGGTCGGAGTAAGCCCGGCGAGCTAAAGAATGAATGAATGTATGGAAGTTGGAAAACAGTTTTAATAAGTTCCAAGGAGGGGCTTGAGAATGACGCAAAGGTAATCTCCATCATGTCTTTCGGGGGTACTTGCGCTGAACTCAAGATTAAGGCGATGGCGCAGGATAATAAGTTGACGTTCAGGTTGGCGGCAGTCAAACGCCTTCAAGTGTTAGTAAAAGTATATGGAATCAAAGAATCAGAGATTGAAGCAAAAATGTTGCAGAGGAAAAAGGGGAACAAAGAATAAGGAGATATTGACCTTGACGGGTGACAGGGCCCTGGGTCCTCATCGTCAAGCATCCCATGATCGTTAATGAGCCGAAGACAGCAATGAGAGGTATTGAGCGGAAATAGTTGACTGGATGATTCAACACCTTTTTCGAGCATGGCGGAATAATTTCAAGCAGCCCGCGCTATACCCGCCGTATCACTGAACATTTCACATGTCTCTTGAAGAGGAGCAAGGGGCTCAACCAAATCCCCAACTCTGAGATGCCAGCACAGGCAACCTGAAACGCGAAGAGAACAAAGAGAGTTGACATGCTAAACAAGTTTTTGTTTTATGAAGCTAGTGACAGATGAACTGTCGGGTATCTAAAACCTGGTGAACCATCTAGTACTCTGAATAAACCCCCCCCCCCCCCCGGTCGACACATATTTCCTACATGATCCAACCTGTCGCCCCGATAAATATGACCGTCTTAATCATACATATTAGTACCGGTTGGCTAGTTTCCATGGCGCAGTCCCTCGCGTGACATGACAAATATTCATCATCTCTAATCGGTTGGATGGTACAACACCAATGCTGACTGTATCCACAATTACTCGTGCCACTCCTTGCGTATGTGGCTTTCTTCTTGTGTCATTCAACGATCAACTTCCTAGGTTGAAAGAATTTAGATCCAGCCCATTGTCCAACCTCCCACTGGAAGGACATTTGCTTCAGTCGCCATCCTCTTTTGGGCCAAACTCTCGCTTCGGAGACCTCTCAAAAGACACTCAAAAGCCTCCAGCCAGCCATCGAAACCTTGACAGCTGCAAAGACCAAAGCTGAGGCAGCATAAGCAGTTCCACTCACGACGATAACGCCCAAATACTCTTCCCTCCTACCAACCACCGCGTTCGCAACGGGAATCGCCAGCAACACCGCCAATGAAACAATCGTATAAACAGTCCCGAAATACCGCCCGTACTCCCTCGTCGGGCACAGTTTTCCCACGGCCACGGGCATCAAACTGACATTACTTCCGCTCGTGAACCCAAACACCAAAGCAAAAGCTATCAGCCCACCTTTGCTAGCCCCGGCAGGCAACCAAATACCGAAACACGCCACCGAAGTAAGTAGCGTAAAGATGATGCTGGCATTGAAGGGCCCGATAAAATCAGCCAGGAAACCCGCTGCGACTCGCCCGACAGCTGAGCTGGCGTTGAGGATGGTGATAACGTCAAACGAGAACTTGCTGGTGAACCCCTTGCTCAGCACAAACGCTGAAAGATAGGACAGCGGGAGGAAAGCGGCAAACTGCATCAGGAACACGGCGAGGAGAACCAAGACGAACCCTCGGCTGGCAAAGATGCGCGGGTGGGGATGAGGAACCTTGGATGGCGCGGGAGGAACAGCAACTGGCTCCAATCTCGAACGGATAAGGAAGTTGACCCCGATGGTAACAGCCAAGAAGATTAGAGCCAAGGCTCTCATCGCCCACGGCCAACCAATCTTCACAAAGAGCTTCTCAACCACGATGGGGAAGACGACAGCGCTCACGGAGCCTGCGGTTGTCGCAACGCCCGTCGCCAACCCGCGACGCTTCTGGAAGAAGTGCCCAACAGCCACGATGGAAGGTGTGAAGAGGAGTGCGCTTCCGAGTCCGCTAAGGATGCCGAACGACACGAGAAGGGGCCAGTACTGGGTGCTGATGCTGACTATTATCAGGCTCACAACGAGGCAGGCGGTGCCGGCGAGGATGAGCCATCGCGGGCCGTATTTATCAAACAGTGGCCCGACGTAGATGCCCAGAGTGAAGCTGAGGACTGAGTAAACCGATATTATCCCGCCAACTGTTCCGGCGCCGTGGTTTGGAAGTTGGTTGGGTGATATGTATGTGTCGAAGGTTGCCAGGACGTTCAGGAGGCCGAGTGACGCAAAGAGTGCGAGCCAGCAACCAAAGACGACAAGCCAGGCACGCAAGCCACCCTCGGGGTAGTCGTCCTCATCCTGATGGTTGGGTACAGTCTCGGAGCCGGCACGGGAAACGGATGATACGGACGCAACGTCAGCCTCGGGGAGGAGCACCTTTGTGCTCGCTGCACCGGTTCCACTGGTCCGCGTTGATGGCGCATCTGCCTCGTCGACGCCGAGTGATGGCCTAAGCCTGGCGCTATCTTGTGAGGATTCCGCCGGCGCGGGCCCTAAAGCCGATGATTTTTTATTCTTAGCCATGTCTATGGCTACAAGTTTGTGGAAGAAGCCCCGTGGACTTGGTCAGTTCCTGGTAGCTCTTTTATACCGAGAGGATTGGCCGCTTTGTGTGGAGTCTTGATGTAATGGTGATCACTCAGGTGGGTTGGCTCAATGACGCACAAACGAGTGAGGGTCGCGAAACAAAACGAAGGTATCACGACCAGAAAGTCAACAATTCAACATGAAAACAACCGAGTAGAGAGGAAGCGGGGGAAGGTTTGGAGGGGCTAATATTGTGAAATCGCCATCTTATCCATGTAAGAAAAACACAACCACAACTCCAGAACGGAGAGTCATGAATGTGGGGGGGGGGGGTGTGTTGGAGATTCAGTTCGTTCTTTGTGATAAAATATGCCTTTCCTCCTATCCTATCTAAGCTATGCAGTATTAGTCTTTAGGAGCTGCTCTGAGAACGGGAAGGTCTTGACCTTCCAAGCCAATAGCCCACGCTTTGGGCACGCCGTGCTCTGAACTGCCTGCTTGTCAAGACTTATGTTGCTACGTTATTTTATTTCTTTTACAGCTGATGGGGACCCTGCAGAAATGACCCCTTGCCCCTTGCATAAAAGCTTCTGGTTAGGATGATTGCCTACCCGCAAGGCCGAGCGTATTGTCGATGTTATTTGTAGTTGCATGCAGCTATTTCCCTATGCTACGCTGCGGTTGAGTAGCATTCTTGATCCCATTTGCCAGAAGTGGGAGTGATCGACAAAATACAGTAGATTCCTGTGTGCGACAGAATTGACAGATTCTGTTTGCCTTTGAAACGCCCTCTGTTGAAAATGCTTACATGTGTATCTCCTCATCTTATTTAGCGATGCCGAAGGGGAAAATGCCGCATTCCTATCCATACACTAGCTCTAACTCAGCTACTCGACTCCATATTGCAACCAACAGAAGTAGGCAGGATGCTAATCCATTAGTGCGAATCCAGTTGGAACTTTTGCACACCAATCTACCCGACAGCTTGCTCGCCATTTAACTGGTCCGGGTACGTAGTGTAGATACGGATGCGACCTCACCACAAATCGTATCACACAACCCGCACCTGAAAAGGTTGGGATACCCAGCAAGTTTACAAGGGTTTACCCCGAACCGAGAACCTTGGCTGTCAGCCTTACCAGGAATTAAAGACCCATCAAAGAATTCAGCAAAAGCACCTCATCTGAGACAAGCCATAACCCGCACCGGGTGCAGTCGCGGTGTTTTTCTCTTCCAAGATTGGTGCCTTGACTTCGCTAACCCTCTTCGTCTTCAGCGTCTTCCATAGTTACACCTCGAGGTGCCATAATTTGACTGGATGTTTCAGACGCACGCAGATAACCTTGTTCTTCCAACCTGTCTGCCTCTTCTGGCTCAAGAAGTCCTCCCTTGCCTTTCCCTTTTTCAATCTTCATCCGCACAGCCGCAGGCACGAATGCGCTCACAGCTTCTTTGCGGAGGTCTCTGGTTACAGGTTTGGCTTCGTAGACAGTCTTCGCCTCCACGACGGGGGCTGCTGGTTTCTCAGACTGCTGTCGCTCTTGTGCTTGTTTCCGGTCTGCTAATGGCTCTTGGTTCGCGTTTCTCTTCGCCCTGCGCTTTGCGTACCACTCGTCCAATATTTCCTTGGGGATCGGAGGCGGTGTATCTCGCGGCATCGGTATGCTCTTCACGTCGCTAGGCACATCGCTATCGCTGCTGGACCCCTCTTCGTCTCGCCTCCGCTTGCCCAGTACGCCGCCGTCTCTTTGGCCGGGTCTCGAAGATCCACCACGCCCAAAGGTCGGTGCTTTGTCGCCGAGAGCCTCTCGCGCCTTCTTCACCGCCCTCAAGTCCTTTTCGAGAGCTTCTAGCGATTGTTCCTCGATAGCTGTAAGTTTGCCTCCGCTTTCTTTGATAGCTTTTAGATCGTCGATTTGCTGTTGTATTCTCTCGGGATTTCGAGTAGCGAGCTTCTCATTTCGCCGCGCTTGCTGTTCCGCCTTGCCTATTGAATGGCTATTAGTTCCTACTTCGGATAGAAATAATGGGGGCATGGGCAACCAACCCTTCTTGATCGCCTTCGCTTTTTCAGCCTTCCGCTGGGCCTGCACAGGGTTATAGCCGCGCTCCTTAGCCATGGCGCAAGGATGCCCAGACGTTCGCGATACTTTGAATCTGTCGTCGCGTAGGTACACAGTGCCGAGTAAGCAACACGGTAAAAGCAATGGGTTTTGTTGTTTGCTTTCGATCGATAGTCCAACTTCGCTTGGTCAAACACGTATAATTGATTAGAACTTCCGTTTACTTGATGTGCTGGCGTATATTCGGATGATTGTGGGGAGAAGTTGGGGTTTGATATAGATTGCAATGGTTTGTCGGTAAATCGCAAAACCGCCAAAACGGTCAATCGCAAAGCGCAGCTCCTACTTTTACACTGCACTTTCAAGTGACGCGCTCAGCTGCTTGGCACCGGGACTCGCCGCACAGACCAACTCCCAAGCGCTGCCCAAGTATCTACTCCGTAGTATAGGTACCTACGTACACATACAACCCCGCGAAAGTGGGTTGTTGCTCCTCCAACCCTTGTTGATGCTGCCCCGCCCCGTTCAGCTGCCCAATTGCTCAGGAGGCAGGCACGGGCTGAGAGTTGGGGTGGTCCCTTCGTCATAAACATTTTAAGCTCGTCGCCATCGACCCCGTCGTCCGCTGCTGCACAAGGCACTCGGTCCCCATCATCACCAACACCAGAGACACTTACCTGGCCCTCGCATCATCTCTTTGCCCTTCTCGCATCCCCAAAAGCAACTCGACCACCTCACACTGGCCATCCGAACTCTTAGTTCCCGCCATCTGCAGGTACGGAGCCAAGCGGGGTCTCGTTCTGACCGCAACTTGCAAGCTGCATCGCATAACGATATCAATTGATATTCAGGATACTTCAGGACGTCCCGTTACCAGGTGCGACGGTTACCCCGCAATCCATCCCCGTGGGCGCGCCACCACCCCCGGACCAGCAGCCATGGCGAGCTTCATGGCCAATCTGTTTCCCGGTGCGGGCGGAAAGCAACAAGACAAGGGCGATCTCCGGCCCTCCACCCCGATTAAAAACAGCTTCGTCACCCCCGCCAGCACTCCACAGGGAAGCCCCAGCAAGAAGACGGTGCCCCCGGGAGCCAACGAGCTCCCTGGTGCCCTCGATGGCCTCAAGCTCACTGCACCCAGCGTTCTCGCCCTCAACAGCCCAGTCAATCTTGGTCGCCCGCAGAGCGTAGCCAATCCACTGTCCCCTGGCAAGAGCAATATCCAGCATTTTGAAGATGGATCATCAGCAGTTGAGCACAGCGTCATTCACAAAGGCGCCCACCCCAGTGGGAGCCCCCTGAGAAGTCACGGCCAAGAAAACACGCCGCCAACTGGTGGTCTGCGCGATCCATTCACTGAGCCTACATATCAGCCTAGCCATGCAGCCCTCTCCCGGCAGGAGTTATATCAGCCCCGAGAGCAGCATCGACCTGCAGCGACAACTAGGCGATTCAACACGACCCGAGGTCTCACTGCCGAGGAGCGTGAGTTGCTGCAAAAGCCAAGCGTGAAGCGCCTGGTCAATGTTACCCAGCTATGTTAGTCTCCCTTCACCAATGCTAGCGTTTGGGTCTCTGGGATCAAAGCACACATCTTGGTCACCATATAATGCTAATATGAACTCTGCAGATTTTCTCGATTACTATTTTGATCTGCTTACCTATGTTGGCCAACGGCAAAGCCGTGTCAACGCCTTCAAGGCAGAGTATCCGCCCCCTCCTGGGACGGATGAGGAGACTTACAAACAGATGTGGACAAAGTACACAGGCCGAGAACGAGCCAACCTGCGCAAGCGGCGGGTTAGACTGCGGCAGGGCGACTTCCAGATCCTGACACAAGTCGGTCAGGGTGGCTATGGCCAGGTTTTCCTTGCGCAAAAGAAGGATACAAAGGAGGTTTGCGCGCTCAAGGTCATGAGCAAGAAGTTGCTCTTCAAGCTGGACGAGGTCCGTCATGTCTTGACCGAGCGAGATATCCTCACAACGGCGAAGAGCGACTGGCTAGTTCGTCTACTGTACTCATTCCAGGATGACAAGAGTATCTACCTTGCCATGGAATACGTGCCGGGCGGAGATTTCCGCACCCTCCTGAACAACACCGGTGTCCTGTCCAACCGTCACGCACGATTCTACATCGCCGAGATGTTCTGCGCTGTCGATGCTTTGCATCAGCTTGGGTACATTCATCGCGATCTCAAGCCCGAGAACTTTTTGGTGGACTCGACCGGGCATGTCAAGCTCACAGATTTCGGCTTGGCGGCTGGATTCTTGGCTCCTGCTAAGATCGAGTCGATGAGGATTCGGCTGGAGAAGGCCTCGGAAACCTCGGTTCCCTTTGGTAAGCCGATGGATCAGCGGACGGTAGCGGAGCGGCGAGAGGGATATCGCACAATGAGGGATAAGGATGTCAATTATGCCAAGTCGATCGTCGGGTCACCCGACTATATGGCCCCCGAAGTGCTCAGGGGCGAAGAATACGACTTCACGGTGGACTACTGGAGTTTGGGTTGCATGCTCTTCGAGGCTCTGACGGGCTTCCCTCCATTTGCCGGCTCCAACGCTGACGAGACTTGGCGGAACTTGAAACACTGGAGAGATGTTCTCAAGAGGCCAGTGTGGGAAGACCCAACCTATTTCCTCAGCAATCGCACCTGGAACTTCATTACAACGTAAGAAACACCTGAAAGCTGCAGTATGTTCCTGGATGAGAGCTAATTGGACAACCAACTAGGTGCATCAACTCGAGATCAAAGAGATTCTCCAACATCAAAGACATTTGTAAACACGCCTACTTTGCGGAGGTCGACTGGCCAGTGCTCCGAGAAACCAAGGCTCCGTTTGTTCCCGAACTCGACTCCGAGACAGATGCGGGATACTTTGACGACTTCAGCAACGAATCGGACATGGCTAAGTATAAGGAAGTGCACGACAAGCAGGTAGCCTTGGAGACCATGGCAGAGCGTGAGGAGGAGATGGGCAAGGGCCTTTTTGTTGGCTTTACTTTCCGGCACCGCAAAACAGCAGACGACGCAAGCCCGCGCAAACCCATTCCTTTTGAGGAACAAACCTTTGGCACTATGCTATAGGAGACGCAGCGACGCGCCAAGACAACATACCTGCCAGCTGGGAAGCCTCGGGGGTCGCGGGTAGCACGAGATTTACAAACTGAGGGATACAGGAGGGAGTTCAAGCTTCTGTGATGGATCATGAGGATATTGAATGAGGATGGCGGAATTGGAAGGTACATGGGACGAGGCCAATCAAGTGATGATTATGAAAGACAGGCGGACCTGGTATCGATGTTCGCGTATTGTTCGGTCTCTTCTTGCGCATTTCTTGTTCTAGAATTGGGGGGTTGGGTGTAATGTCACAACGGTGTTAGGCGTAATGAGGGAGGAGATAGATGGTTTGCAAAGCACAAGAGGAGCTTGCTTGGACAGGCGCTATGCAGCATAATGAGCGAGGATGGTTGGTTCATAGCCTTTGTCTATTATGAGGAATTAGATAGTGTTGGAGTATCGATTGTAATCTTTTGTAGTAGAGAAAAGGAATTCAGACATCGTCAGGGCCAACCAAGAATTTTCTTGAGTATCAATTGGTCATATATGTGGTATGACACAAAACATGTCTGTGAGATCTTGGAGATAATTAACGAGGTCGAGAATCGAGAGGGTTAGGGGTATCTCTTTCTCGGAGATAAGGCTTGAATGAATCGAAGCCCTGTTTTCTTGCTGTTTATTAACCTAGTATTCTGCCCGCACATTGAAACATTCATTCCTTCCTCTTTTACTAAATCGTGGACATTAATATCACTCACATGGACCCTAGTTAAAATGACGGGAGCAGGTACCCCTCCGTTCTGGATCCTCGTAAAAGGGTTTTTTTTTTTTTTTTTTTTTTTTTTTTCCCTCCAAGTGGGAACCCTGAATTCCTGCGAATACAAAGAACACCCTTTCTGGTACGTTGGAACAATGCGAGACCCGCAAGCCATGTTTCCATAGCAAGCCACTTACGCCATTCATCCCTTTTATTAACCCAGAGCTCGATCTGGACCTTCTTAACTACCGCTTTACTTGAGAATTTAGTATAGACGTTGAGGCAGCATGGGCAAGCACGGCAGATGTGTTTATTCGATATGCACCCCACCTGGAAAAATACGACTCCAACAAGGGACCTGGAGCCTGCAGTCACAGATTTCGGCCAGCACAGCGCGCGCGAGATCCCGGTTCGGCAAATCTCCACCCGCTGCAAAACTGTCCGTCTCCCGCCCTACCCACCATCCTTCACGCCTTGCGGATTCCCTGCATTTCTAGTGGTTCGCGACGACCGCGACGAGGCCAGATTGGACCCAATTTTAACCTGGGCGGCGGAACATCTCCACCGTGCCCGCCTGTGAAAGGGCAGGTCAGGGCGTAACTGAGAGTCTCCATGTGGCCACATGTACTTCGATAAGAAGGTAAAAATACCAAAAGCAACGTAGCCCCCCCCTGCGAGACAGGAGTTGCGAGGTTAAGGAAAAAGGCTTGTGATGTGCTGCGTATGGTAGCCGCATGGGGGGAGGGATTGGCGGCTTTTTATTTATCGTTTGATTCTTTTAAGCTCGTGAAACCCGCCGCAAGGTCCAACGTCAATCTCATAATCAAGTTGGAAACCAAACCCGACAAACCTGACCTTGAACAGCTGCTCAATCTTCTCCTCCTTTCAACCAGTTCTCCGGGACAGGACAGTTCGGTCTGGCAACCTAACACTTGACTGACACAAAGATCGACCTATCGATCGAGGGAGAAGAAGAAGGGATCTGCCCCACCATTCATCCTCCACTAGCAAAGTCCTCGACGTCCGGGTTTCCGTACAAACAAACATCGAAACCGTGTTGTACGAATCACATATCGACTTGCGCAAGTCCGCCTATCTGGAACACACTCAAGGTCAGTTCAGCTCTGTCCTGGGAGGGACACCGCCGATTGAACAGAGTCGTGCCCGCATATCCTGCTCTGTCGCATCGGGAACAAGGCGAGCAGGCAGCCTTTTGCTCTGTCTGACATAGCCAACCTGCTCAACACACCACCCAGCTTTATGCGCTTGTTGTAACGGCCCCCGCGCCGCAAACCACCCCTGGCACCATGACCGCCCGTCGGCGCCCGGCGCTGCACAAGCAGCAGCAGACGCCTCCAAACAACAAAGATCGCGGAGAAAAGGGCTTTAGCATGCCGGAGCCGTCGCCCCGCGTCATCAACGCGGCCCCCTCCCTCGAGAAGGCCGAGATGTACGGAATTGATGACAACCGTCCGGTATTCAGCCGCGCCATGGCGCTTGCCGGCCGCATGTTCATCGAGACCATTCCGCAATGGCTGGCAGTCGGTGCGATGCTGTCACTGATTTTTGGTGGCTGCTGCTCAAATGTGTTTGCGCTCGAGTCTATCATCAAGGTAGAACCTGACAGCGGTATGTACTAACCACTGTTTTTTTTTTTCCTTTTTTTTCTTACAGGACTCGGACGAGGAGGGGTGTTTGGACTGACAAATGTTGGTGATATCGGTAAATAGGAATGCTCTTGACGTTGGTACAGTTTATCTTTGTCTCGCTCGTCGGCCTGCCGTCGCATTTCGATAGTAGCCGTCCGCCGTTCTTCCTCAAGAAGAACAGGGTCCCGATTCGCCGATGGATTGTCAACATTGTCTTGTTCTTCAGCATCAATGCCCTCAACAATCATGCCTTCAGCTATGATATCTCAGTCCCGGTACACATTATTCTGCGTTCGGGTGGCAGCATCACCACCATGATTGCGGGTAGCTTATATGGCAAGAGGTATTCTCGGATCCAGGTCATTGCGGTGCTTCTTCTCACAGTGGGAGTAATTACTGCCGCCTGGTCCGATGCACAGACTAAAGTAGGTTTTTGCGCAAACTTGTACCTGTTCCCTTAGGACATAATGAGCTGACAGGAGCTTTCCAGGTGTCGAACAATGACAAGTCTGCCGGGAGAAGCTCGAGCTTCATCACCGGCCTCGCTATCCTGTTTGTTGCGCAGGTCATGTCTGCCATCATGGGGCTTTACACTGAAGAGACATATCGCATTTATGGGCCGCAGTGGAAAGAAAATCTCTTCTACTCGCACCTGCTGTCATTGCCTCTTTTCGCACCATTCTTGCCGTCTTTGTATCGGCAATTTCAGAAGCTTGCAAACAGTGCTCCGCTGTCGCTCCCTATTCCTGCAGTGGAAGACTATCCCAATTTCTCGCCAAGTCTCCAGGGTATTGCGGAGAAGGTCCAGATTCCAAGCCAGCTTTTCTACCTGGTTCTTAACGTGTTAACACAGTATGCCTGCATTCGGGGCGTGAACCTCTTGGCGGCGGCGTCGTCGGCCTTGACGGTCACAATTGTTCTCAACATTCGCAAGCTGGTTAGTTTGTTGCTGAGTATATGGTTGTTTGGGAATCGGCTCGCGTTTGGAACACTGATAGGGGCCATAATCGTCTTTGGTGCGGGCGGGCTCTATTCGTTGGACGGGAAGAGAAAGCCCCCTACGAGGAGAGGAACGGCACCCAAGTCTTGACCTGGGCCCCCCATTTGTACTAGCTTTTCCCATGTACATATAGATTTTGCTATCCAACTACGTTCTAGAAATGACACAGGTGGGCGAAGATCTCAGTCTTTGCTTTAATTTTTCCGACCGGCTGCTCCTTCAAAGAAGACCGGAACACGCCGTGATCCGCCTTAAGGTGTGGGGTTGGACCGGTTGGCCTGAATGTGCCTGAATCCAGGGGTACCCAGCGGCGGCTAGGGTCGGTACCGTACCTACTGTCCCTGTGCAAGCCCCTTTGCCCGCTAGAACAAAGAATCTCTTAGCTGGCTTGGCATGTAATTTAGTACATGGCAAGCATTTAGGTTGTGCGTCATCCATGGGGTGGCTTATATCAACCTCAGGCCAACCTGGAGGTTGCTCACACGGCGGCCCCAGGTGGGGTTTTGCCCATATCTATAGGAGTACACAAAAGCATGAAGTATCGCCGGTATGGTGTATTAGGACTGATTTCCTTCAATACCCTAGCCTAACCGTTTGGGTGGTGACTCTAAATAGACAGGGCGGTCAACATTGGTGGCTTTTGAGTCACATGAGGAAGATCATAACGGATTTGGACTATTAGAAGGGAAGCTGTTTGGCGCCCTTTCTTTTTCAACCTTTTTTTTTTTTTTTTTTTACACATATTTTATTCTTACTATCTACTTTTTGTTTTCAAATCCAACGGCGGAAATTCAATTCGCTTCGGAGGCCTGCTCTCTCTTTTTTCCTTTACTTTTTGTCTCCGATAACAGAACAGACTGTAGCGGGTACGTTGAGGTTTTCTTGTTGGTGCATCGAAAGCTTCCCCGCCACACCTTATCTCCCCCACCCTAAATTCTCCCCAACCAAACACCAACAGCATCTTTAATTGACTTTCGAGTCCAGCGACAATGATGGGTAAGGATCCCTACCTTTAAGTCCCCAGCCAGAAGCGTTGTTATTATTGTTGCTGTTGTTGCTGTGTTCATCTTCTTCTCGTTGTTGTTTGGTATGCCACGCTTGCTTTAGGAACCTCGACTTCCAGACAACACAGAGATTGAAGTCTTGGTGCCCTCACTGTCTGTCAAGCAAGTCGAGGGGTCACAGCCGCCAATGCAACCTGGAATTCTTCCCGTCGGTGAAACTATAGATATTAATGTAGTGGCCAGACCATTCCTTCTCGCATGACCCGTCGTCAAACTCGACTTCCCCTCGAGTCGCTGCAGTCCAATTGCCTCACGACGAGTCGGATGACGATTACACGGCGCTCGCCCAGAGTGACACAGACTCTGACGGTTTGCCTGAGGGGGATGCCCACGGTGAACACAAACGCAGCCACGTTCAGGGCCACGGCGCGGAGGACAGCAACGATGCCACAGGGTCGGGCTCGGATGACCCCCATGGAAAGCGCCCAAGCTCCAATGATGGCGAAATGGAAATGGAGGAGGGCATGCTCCCCCGCGACGTTCCCCACAAAACAGCCTTCTTCGACATCGTCGCTGAACGACAGATGACCCAGTCAGATGCGAAACTATTCTACCAGCGCAGCCAGACAGACCCACGCAGCCAAATACATGCTCATATATCCGCACCGGGCAGCCCAGTTTCACTGGCTGGCCTAGGTCAAGCCTTGGGCCAGATGGACATTCCCTCGAACCAAGGGCACAACGCCAGCGGCCTCAAACTTTCAGAGTTGGACCAGACCCCCCTTCCTGAGCCTGGGATGGGCCCTTCTTTGAAACGGGAAGCGAGTTTCTTCAACATGAGCAGCTTGCCTAGCCGTGGGAGTTATACCCAGGTGAACAGCGCGGCTGGAGTTCCCGGCGGTCAAATGGACCCAGCTTTCCAACAGCAGATGCTTCTTAACACGGGGGCCGTCGCGGGAATTGGGAGTAGCACCTATATGGATGCGGACCCCCAGATCACAGCCGAGCTGAGCGATATCTTCAAGAACATACAGAAAATTTTGGATATCCGGCAGAAATATATCACACTTTCTCTTCAGGGGCCCCATGATAATCCAAAGGATGACCCCAACTGGCCCATCTACCCGCCGCCCCCTGAGCCGGCGTGGAGTGAGGAACGAGACAAGGCCGGCCGGAACACTCAGGCTCAGAATAGCGCCAGCAATAGCATGCAGAACAGTCTGGTGCTTAACCCGGGCGACAAGCAACGAGCGAGCGACCTTCTCCACGAGATTTCAGACACACTGCGCAAGTCGCATGCGAAGAAGCGAAAGGCAGGGCAGGATATCGGTGAAGATTTCGACATGGATGATGTCTTTATACCTGGTTCAAGCGACATAAGTTACCGCTTGGATGAGAACGGAGTGTACCAGATCTACGCAAACGAACAGGCGAACAAGCCATTGGTCAGGGTGCCCACGATCAAGGAGTACTACATGGATCTCGAGGACATTATCTCCATCTCGTCGGATGGGCCCAGCAAAAGCTTTGCTTTCCGGCGTCTGCAGTATCTGGAGGGAAAGTTCAACCTTTACCAGCTCCTCAATGAGTACCAAGAAACGGCAGACAGCAAAAAAGTCCCTCATCGTGACTTTTACAACGTAAGAAAGGTCGACACTCACGTTCACCATTCCGCATGCATGAACCAGAAACATCTCCTGCGCTTTATTAAGAGCAAGATGAAGAAGTACCCTGACGAAATTGTGCTGTTCAGGGATGGCAAGCACTTGACGTTGGCCGAGGTGTTTGAGAGTATCAACCTTACCGCTTATGATCTCAGTATTGATACTCTGGATATGCACGCTCACAAGGACTCGTTTCATCGTTTTGACAAATTCAATTTGAAATACAATCCAATCGGCGAGTCGCGATTGAGGACAATCTTCTTGAAGACGGACAACTTCATCAATGGCCGCTACCTGGCAGAGATTACCAAGGAGGTTATTGCAGATCTGGAGTCGAGCAAGTACCAGATGGTTGAGTGGCGCATCTCCATTTACGGCAGGTCGCTTGATGAATGGGATAAGCTTGCGGCCTGGGTCATCGACAATAAGCTTTTCTCACACAACGTCCGGTGGTTGATTCAAATCCCTCGCCTCTATGACGTTTACAAGGCGAGCGGTTTGATGACCTCTTTTGAGCAAATCATCAAGAACTTGTTCCAGCCGTTGTATGAAGTTACGAAGGACCCCACAAGCCACCCAAAGCTTCACATATTCTTGCAGAGAGTGATTGGCTTCGACAGCGTTGATGACGAGAGCAAGGTTGAGCGGAGGTTCACAAAGAAGTTTCCGGTTCCTCGAGTGTGGGATTCAAAGCAGAACCCGCCATACACGTACTGGATTTACTATGTCTTTTCAAACGTGGTCTCGCTGAACTATTGGCGCAAGCAACGCGGTTTCAACACATTCTTGCTTCGCCCTCATTGCGGTGAGGCAGGTGATAGCGAACACCTTGCTGCAGCCGCTCTCTGCTGCCACAGCATTAGCCACGGTCTGCTCTTACGAAAGGTCCCTCTTTTACAATACATCTTCTATCTCGATCAGATCGGTATCGCCATGTCGCCGCTCAGCAACAACGCGCTGTTTTTGGCATATGAGCGGAATCCCTTCCACCAGTATTTCAAGCGCGGTCTTAATGTCTCGTTGTCAACGGACGACCCCTTGCAGTTTGCCTTTACCAAGGAGCCTTTGATTGAGGAGTATGCGGTAGCGGCGCAGATTTACAAGCTGAGCCCGGTCGATATGTGCGAACTTGCCAAAAATTCGGTTAAGCAGAGTGGATACGAACACTCGATCAAGCAGCAGTGGCTCGGCTCGAACTATGATACGCCAGGAGCAAGAGGCAACTCTATGGTCAAGACCAACGTCCCTGATCGAAGAGAAGAATTCAGGTACCGTACTTTGATGGAGGAGAGGAAGATGTAAGTTCGATCACCCGCTTTGCCCAGTTCCTGTAAATAAGTACCAAGCTCACACAAATGATGTAGGGTGGAGAGATATACGGTCTTGGCCGGGGAAGCGTCGTCCTTGAATGGCGGCGTCAGTGAAGCCAACGTCGGGACTCTCCCGCAAACTGATCCTCGATCCCCCGCACTGTCATCCAAAACCAACACTGGAGGTGGGATGGTTGCTGATGCGAGGCAGCTCAGCCATGTGTCTCTTCCCGCAGCTGCTGCCGCCGCTGCCCAGGGACCCTCGATCGTAAATAAGGCGACTCCTGTCGACCTGGGAAGTCCGTCGGTCAACACGATCACCAGCCCTCCATCACAGGTCTTCTCCAGCTCTGTTGCGTCTTCTCCAATAATAGAACATCTCTCTGGCCATGAGCCTAGGTACTTCCCCGGGGTTGTTTCTCGGAGCAGACGAAAGGACAATACCAGGCAAAGCTCGATCCATGAGGGCGATGACAACACCCAAAGAAAGGTTTCAAGCAGGAGGGATGCGTCTAAGGAGGGACGGGGAGAATGATATTTGATTATGTTGAGACCAAAATTAGATCCCGTGCGGTAAGCGTCAAAGACTAAAAAGTATAAATAAAACTATAGCGAATCATCATGCGGGCCGGGACAACAAAATCTGTTTGCAAATTTGGAAAGAGACGATCCTTTAAAGTTGAAATGTTATTTATTAGATTGTGGAGAGCTGAGCGTTGGTCTAGATACAGGGGCTAGAAATAACCCCCCCCCTTTTTTTTGTTCTTGTCGCTCTCTGACCAAGCATGTGCCAGCCCGATCATCATCTCCCCAGCGCTAGTGTCAGCTGCCAAACAGTGACAAGGCCCAGATGCGAAGTGCCTGCATTCTGCAGGAGGGGACCGCCAGCAGCTTCCCGTACTTCCCGCACCCAAACAGGAGCGCATGAAACGGATCTGACAAGTGAAAGGTCACTCATGCCATAACTCCTGTCGCGGGGTAAATAATAGAATAACCTTTGCAGATGAGGAAATACAACTATATTCTGGACTCTCAGCAACAGCATCTCTTTTTCTAGAAACGCATTTATGAAACAGTTTTGGCAGTAGTCCCGCTCGGCTGCACCCCCGGTCCGCCGAGCGAGCGATAGTTCGTCGTCTCTGTGCTTCGGGCGTCCCCTCCCCTGAAGAGGACCATCCACCATCCCCCCCCTCCCCTAGCAGGCTCCATATTCTCGACCCTGCCTACCCCTTCCGCCAGCAATCACAGCGCTGATTGTGTCCCCAATTACGACTCGATCAAGTCGATCAAGACAGAACTCCCCGGGTGGTGATCGGATTACCTGCAGCAGGCAACCTGGGAAGAAAAGAAGCGCAGGGGGAAAAAACAAACTTACCAGCTGCCGCCGGTGTGCGCCGTTTGAGTCTGCTCAGCCGGCTCGCGATCCCGACCTTCCTCGCCCTTTAGATCTTCAGCTTTCCTGTTTTTTTTTTTTTTTTTTTTTTACCCTCTGGTCTTGCGGGTTTCCATCCAACCTCTTTAATAATTACCTGCTTTTCTCGGTTCGAGAGCGCCAAGCAATAGCCTCGGCCACAGGGCCCCAGCCCAACAACAGTCAAGCCAGAAGTCGCTCTCCCGCTTCCCGCTGCGACTTGCTGCATCATCTTCACCACCACCCCGCGAAAACACGCACAAGACCTCTCTCCCTCGGAGGCAACCCAACCTGGGTCCCCTCGAACAGACAATTGATCGACCGGCACACGCACGCTCTCCGATGCTGTTCTTTGGCATTCACGGACCGTAGCTGTGCGTTTTAGCAACGAACCATCGCATCAGCTGTAGTCATGGGGTTCATCGGCATTTACAAGGCCGTCTACGATTACGCCCCCCAGGCCGAGGGCGAGCTGCAGATTACTGAAGGAGATGTGCTTTATGTTCTCGAGAAGAGCTCCGACGATGACTGGTGGAAGGCGAAAAAGAAGGCTACGGCCGAGGACGAGGAGGAACCCGTCGGCTTGATCCCGAACAATTACATCGAGGAGGTACGTGATTCTGTTCGGAGCAAAGGATTGGGAATGCGACGTCAGAAGGCTAATCCGAGGTTGTTCTACGCCTGCAGGTAAAACCGGAAGTGAAGGCTCGCGCACTTTACGAGTATACCCGCCAAACCGACGAGGAGCTCTCCTTCCCCGAAGACGCGCAGCTCGATATCTATGACGATTCGGACCCCGATTGGATTTTGGTCGGACTCGACGGCGAGTACGGGTTTGTTCCGGCTAATTATATCGAGGTTCAAAAGGGCGCGCAGAAACAGGAAGATGCTGGACCGGCCATCCCGACACCTCCGCCGCTACCGGTCAGGACACCAAGTGATGCCCCGAGCCCGGCCCTGCCACCGAGACCCCCATCCGAACCTAGCAGCCCCGACCCACCACCTGCCCCTTCCGCACCTGACCCGAACGCAATGATAGCTGGTATGATGGCTGCTCGGCCAAAATTGTCATCTCAAGCTCCTGCTCCCCTGGATCTCCCACCTCGCCAGAAGCAATATGTCGCTGAGGAGGATGACGAAGAGGTCAAGTCCCCGCCGCTGCCGGCTCGGCCGCGCGGCGAATCTAACCGCGACTCTCACCTCTCTCCCGCCCAAGCGTCTTACAGGTCTCCGTCTCCCCCTGAGCAGCGCAGCAGGTACAACAATGAATACAGCAGCAACAGCGTCCCGCAGACACCGAACACGGCGCCCCTGACCCCGGGCGACTATCACCTGTACAACATCAACGAGATGGTATCACTTATGGGGAAAAAAAAGAAGATGCCCACCACGCTTGGTATCAACCTGAGGACGGGTATCATCCTGGTTGCCCCTGAGCATTCGTCGGATGGGCCTTCGCAGGAGTGGACGGCCGATCGGATGACGCATTATTCTCGAGAGGGCAAGCATGTGTTTATGGAACTTGTGAAGCCGAGCAAGAGTATTGATTTTCACGCGGGAGCAAAGGACACCGCTGAAGAGATTGTCGCCATGCTCGGAGAGCTCGCTGGTGCCGTACGCGCCGAGGGGCTCATGGAGATAGTGAAAGCCAGCGCGGGAAACAAGCCAATTATTCAAAAGAAGGGTGTCGTCCTCTATGACTTCTTGGCTCAGGGCGAGGACGAGGTCACGGTCGGCATTGGAGATGAGGTTATCATTTTGGATGATACCAAGAGCGAGGAATGGTGGATGGTGCGACGAGTGAAGAATCTTACCGAAGGCGTAGTGCCCAGCAGTTATATCGAAGTGACCGGCGTACTCGACACCAAACCTTCGACATCGGCCGCAGGAATCAACGCCGGCCGATCTACCATTGAGCAGAACCGACTCGAGGAAGCAAGATTGACCAAGGAGGCCCTCAAGGCGGCTCAGAGGGAGGATAAAAGGGAAAGAGAAAAGGTACGAGTTTCTGAGGTAGGCCCCGGATTGCGTTTGCCCGAGCGAAGTAGTAGTCTATCGGCCAGCATTGGTAACACCGAGGGACAACAGCACGGGAGTAGGCGCGAGAACGGTCACGCCGACGCCTCGGGCTCGTCGAAATCGAAAGACGGCGCCGGAAAATCGAGTAAGTTTTTGTTATTTGGGTTTGGCCTTCGCGCAGGTTTCTGGCTAACATTTCGATCAAAGAGCCCGACCCATCCAAGGTTCGCACGTGGACCGATCGATCGAAATCATTCACTGTTGACGCTCAATTCCTTGGTGTCAAAGATGGCAAGCTCAACTTGCACAAGATGAATGGCGTCCGTATCGCCGTTCCCGTCTCCAAGATGTCTGTTCAAGACTTGGAATATGTCGAGCGGATCACTGGCATCTCGCTTGACGAGGACAAGCCCCTCTCTGAACTCAAGTCTGGTCTCAAAGAAAAGAGTCGTCAGAATCCACGGCCGAGCGTCAAGGTTGGAGCTACGCTCGAGTCCAAGAAGCCAACTTATGATTGGTTTAATTTCTTCCTTCTTTGCGACGTTCAGCCTGGGCTTTGCGAGCGTTACTCACAAGCATTTGACCGGGATTCGATGGACGAGAGCGTTTTGCCTGATGTTGACGCAACTGTACTGAGGAATTTAGGTCTACGCGAAGGCGACATTATCAAGGTAATGAGGTACTTGGATATGAAGTACGGCAGGAACAAGAAGGGTAACGCCGACGACGATACATCCGGCGGACTCTTCTCCGGACCTGGAGGGACTCTACGGAACAACACCAGGAAAGGACGCCCAGCCCCTCCTATTGAGACTAACAATACTGTCGATCCCGACGCATTCAAGAAGGATGGCGGAGGTGGCAGTGCGGATACCAAACCATCATCGCCGACCAAGCCGGCATCGGGAGGTTCGAAGCCTGCTGGTGGGTTCGAGGACGACGCTTGGGATGTAAAGCCCTCCAAGACACCAGAGCCAGCACCTCAGGCAGCACCAAAAGCGCCTGAGCCGGCGCCTGCCCCCGCACCTGCGGCGAGCACGGCAGCACTCACAGGATCGTTGCAAGAACTGTCACTGCTCACACAGCCGTTGACGCCTGAAAAGGCGACGCCTCCAGCACCAGCTCCCATGCTGAACTTGGCGCCCGCTGCTCCAGCTCCTGCCCCGGCTCCGGCTCCTGCGCAAGTACCTCAACCGACAGGCGCAACTCCTGGCTTCTTCCAAGGTATCCAACCTCCTGCGGTGAACGGACAACAATATCAGCTCCCGCAGACTATCGCCCGGCAAAGACCCATGGCGCCTCAATACACCCAAGGTCAGGGGGCTCTGATGCCTCCTCCTCCATCTCGACCACTCTCGGCTCCTCAGTCGGCGCAACCTAGCCAGTTCGCCCCCCCACCTCTGCAGCCGCAGATGACTGGCTACCAGACTCAGGTCGCTCCTCCAGGCCAAAGCTTGAACGACCTCAGCCAAGCCCGTCTGCAGATGCAGTACACCCAGGCAATGCAAGCCCAGCAGCAGCAGATGCAGCAGATGCAGCCTATGATGCCCATGATGACCGGTATTCAACCTCAGCCTACTGGTTTCGGGGTGCCAGGGCAGTTCATGCAACCTCAAGCAACCGGTCTGGCCGGTGTCGGTGTGGGTGGTATCCCTGGTGCTGCTCCCCTTCAGATGCAGCCTACCGGGTTTGTCGGAGGATTCGGAGTACAGCCTACTCCGCAGGTTTTCGGACCAGGGGGTTTGCCTTCGCAGCCCACTGGGATTTTGCAACCTCAACCGACCGGGTTCGGGATCGCCCCGCAGCCTACTGGCCCTGTTCTACCTCCTGGGGCTGCGGGAGCTCTGCAGGCGCCGATGCAGCCCTTGGTGCCGCAAAAGACTGGACCCCCGCCTCCCGTCAGGTTCGGTGTTTCTAGTGACGCGAAGAAGTTGGCACCGCAGCCTACGGGAAGGAAGGCGAATTTGAGCGCAGCTAGTAAGTTTATATCTGACTTGTGTGTACCATGTATCAAAAGAGCGGTAGTGCTAATTCATTGTAGCACCTGATAATCCGTTCGGATTCTAAGTATACCAGTACGGAGTGGCCTGAAGCGAGGATGGAGGTGGGGTAATAGTTGGAAGAGAGAAGTGTTGTGTTCTTGGAAAGGAAGACGTCTACCTTGCATTTTGGCAAAATTTCATACATGGCGGGTCATAGTTGAGTGCGACATATCAAACTGGTTGAAAGAGTTGAGGATAGAGAGGCTGCCGGGATGAAAGAGGGCTAGAATGTGAAAGAGAGACAGGAAAGAGAGGACTGCGTGGGCGGGATCGAGATTCGGCTAAGAAGGGGTGGGTGAGGGCGAGGTGTGTGTGCTCTGTGTGTGTGTGTGTGTGTGTATGTGTGAGAGAGGGAGAAAGGCGGGGGAAAGAGAGGGGTTTTTTTTTTTTTTTTACAAACCTCGTCCTGTGTTTACATACGGACAACAGACACACAAAGCGATTGCGGTTTGCGTTTCCCTATCATTATAATTTATTACTGTTGTTTTCTATTTTATTTTATCAACTAAAGCCATTTTCTTTCTATTATTCTAGTTCTTTTTGATTTTCTGAAACTCGGTTTGTCGTTCCGCTGGAATATTTCCCTGGGACGTAGTTTTGGGTGTGTAAATATGTTTTAAGGAAGGAATTTATTCATTCAATATTTTCGCAGCCCTGTTGATTATGTCTCCTTTCCAATGGCAAAGATTATCTAGGGGTTTTTTTTTTTTTTTTTTTTTTTTTTCTTCCTCTGGTTGTTTATTTACACAAAAAGTATTTTATGGTTTGAGGAAACATGCTTTCCCCTCTACCAGTCCCTAATTAGCAAGCGGGGAGGTGCTAAAATAACTGGCGCGAATTCGGATCTTGATTAATACCGAGTATCATATATATATATAACATACAAGATAGATAGATAGGTATTATTCCGAATCATGATCTTTTTTTTTTTCTTCGGGTTTTGTTTTCTTTTTGCTTTTGGTTGGTAATCAAGAGGAAAAAGGTAAATATATCTCCTATAAAGTCTAAACCTTGGTCTTTCCCTGAGAGTCTTTCCCTGCCTAAAGTTACCTAGAAGAAACAATAAACAGGAACAAGTACAGCAGGCACACTTAACCCCCTCGATCCATTCCGATTCAGCCCAAACATAGAATACGAGACATGAGTAACTCCCAAGGATTTGTGACTTCCCAATCCTACTTCCACGAGCGCCTGACAGATAAATGAAAAATAAAAAAATAAAAAAAATAGAAATAGAAATAGAAATGGAAAAAGTATAGACAAAAACAATCATTAACAAACTTCTCCCCTTTCCTCCACTATGAAAAGAAATACACACACATGCTCTACATAATAGTGTTCAATGCCCTGCTGATTTCCAAACGTTTCTTACTTGATAACTACCCTTCAATTTCCCTAAATCAAAGGTCCCAGCTCGTTCCAAGAAACCTATCATAACAAAGACTCCTCCCACTCCCAGTTCATCCTCCCCTCCCCACCATCTATTGAATAGTTCCCTTCCTCAGCTCTTCACTATCAGGAACGACATCCACAATCGACGGCTGTCTCCTCCGCGTCGCCCCTCCAACCTTCTCTGTCCCCGTGGCAGAACCAAGAGGGGCAGCAGCAGGGACAGAAACCTTATCCTTCTTCTCCGTGACAGGCTCGAACCGCTTCTTGACAGCGGTAATCATCTTGACGAACCAATACCAGTTCAAGGTATTAAGCGTCACATTGCTCAAAACATAGGTGCCGGCCAACCACACAGGAACCGGACCTGCGTCCTTGGCGAAATGCATTAGGTTCTCATCGATTCCTTGAGTCGTATCCTTGAAGGCCGCAGAGATGTACGAGGCCGAAGGTCCCTCGTGGACGGCGCGCCACATGTCCTTGTAGACCACGTAAGACTGGTAGGTTCCCCAGACCAGACGGCAGCCGAAAAAGGTGGTGAGCAAGGCGATGCCATTGTAGAGCTGAACCTTGCCGCCCGTCATGTTGAGCTTATCGCAAAACCAGTGGATATTAAGGAATGGAGTTGAGAGTTCGTAGAGGATGAAGACTGGGGAGTAGTAGTTGAGGAATGGACGCTGGTGGGGGTCACAGCCAAGTTAGTATAATGACCGGAGGAAATAGAGGAAATATGGAGCGTGGAGAGGAGGGGGCGGAACATACGAAACCGAAAGAGTAAACGGTCAACGCACTAACGGCGTGAGCGAGAAGACCGAGACCAAAGATATCCAAGTTAAGGAGGGTGATTCCCAGGTCCCAGACGAAGTACCCGCAGGCGAGGGCCTGGATCATGCCGCTCAAGCCCGTGTAGCCCCAGATTCTTTGTTCGAAATCCATGTTCTTGCGCTCCTCGTCGACGAACATGGCCCAGAGGGCGAGGCCATTGATGAGGAGGGACTGGGCGAGGGAGACGACATGGGCGTCCCAGTTTGCTTTCTTTGCGCGGTTGTGCTTGGGGTAGTGCTTGGAAAAGAAGAGATTGGACAGCAGCGGGGAGACGACGGTGTGGATAACGGTGTAGAGGGCGGCGGCGCCGACAACTTCGTGAACGTGAAGAGGCAGGGTTGGAAAGGAGAGACGCTCGGCGAGGGGCTCGATAGCTTTGGTTAGAGCCGGGATCGGCTGGATGGGGAAGGGATCGCGCATTATGTCGACGATGACGACGTTTGGTTTCCTTGTATCTCCTTTCTGCTACGATAGACGATTTCTCACAAGTGGATGGTTTGGGCTTTGGGGATGGAGGAAAGAAGTAATTTAAGAAGTGGTACAAATAAGAAGCATGTGGTGGTGTACTTGCGATGGAGGTGGTCAGCTAGGCAGATGATGCAACGGCACAGGGCTTGGAATCTCGGTCGTCTTTCCCGTGGGGTCCTAGAACGCCATGTGCATCGCCGTCATTCGTCTGAGTGAGGGCTCCGGTAACAATGGAAGCTTTGTAGAAGAAGATTCACACAGAACGGCACTCCCCGTTCCTCTTTCCCCAATACTACTGGCCAAGGGAATGCATTTTGTTGGGACCTAGAGATGCTTGGCGGGCCCTGGGGCTTCCCATCTTATCTTCCCAGGGCATGGAATGATTGGTTGTCGCAACCTGGAGCTGGGCTGGAACCTTCGTTCAAGCAAACAGCACCTGCCTAGTGTGTACTGTAACTAGTGGGGTCTAGGCAGTGGATGTCTGGAGGGGCAGGCGGTACCTACCCTATGAAACCTGGAATCACTTGTGCATCTTGGGATCGCGCAGACCTGTGGATTCAATTTGAGGGCTGTGAAGAACCAAAACACGTCGGCTTATTTGCAGAAACCTACTGGCAATCGAAGATGGGCAAGGAGCTCAAAATAGCAGATTCATGTGTCTGGCGAGTACTGGGATGCATACCGTCAAATCTCGATGTGAGTGGTGGTTTACCGCTGCACCAGTGATTTCAAGCACCGCGTGAGGGTATGACAGGTACTTCCTGAGTAGGTCACTTCTCAGTGTCACGCGCACAAAACTCGGCGCATGCCGTCATTATGCACATCCATCACGAGTCACTTTGCAAGCTCGAACAGTGAGTGGAGATTGGTGGGCTTCTGATGGATTGAGAGGACGATGCCGAGGCACCTAGCAGTCTGTCATGAGCTGACTCCGATACTAGATGCTAGTCTAGTTATCATTCGGCTTCCGAAATACACTGGACAGTAATCAGCGTTGGAGCTCAAAGGTTTTCTTCTCGATACCGCCGCCCGGATCTTCAATGGTATCATATTTTCCAGTCTCTGCTCTCTCCGTTCGCTTCTTCAATTTCCTGTTGACCCTCCCCATTTAAGTTGACTTTGGGAATGATTTGAGTATCGCTACTCCGAGTATTGCTGTACGAGGTAGGTCCTGCGCAAGCTCTTCTCGCTGTTTTCCGGATTTTATGAGCATTGCTCCGCGGTTCCTCATTACAGTTCACCAGAGACTATTCTGAATCTAGCTGCATAAATGTGGAATTCTCCTCCGATTGCGAATGCTTGGCCAAACAAAGATCGGGGTAAGCCTACTTGACGGGGCGAACTTCCTGAGGCTTATAAGACTTATCGTCAAGCGTTCATAAGTCTGCCAAGAAACTGCCCACCTTTTGGGTGTCTGTTACCACGAGATCTTTGTCACCTTGCGTATTTAGCTGGAAGCCTGGTAGGCTGTCCATTAATGCCTTTGGTTGGCAAGATATAACCAGTCAACCACTTTCGCCATCATCCTGGAGAAAGATCCCCTAGATTACTGACGCCCGAGCTACAGCCTCCCACGACGCCTATTCAATTCGTTGATCACTATGGCCCAAGGCTCAGGCCGCGAGCCTTGTATGCACATCACAAGAACCAGGGGGCTGGCACTCGAAATTCAACTGCAATGTCAGCTGGGCACAGGTGGGTATGGGGAGTGGGTGAACAGACCGTTAACGGTGCGGACAACCAGTAGATGGAAGTTTACCGGTCACATGTCGTCGAGCGCCGGACACAGCATGTGTAACAAACTGCAATGGTCACTAGAGGAGAATTCTAACGAGTCTAAACCAACGCTCAGTGGCCAGTTCCATCCTGTCTTTACGTTCTAACACAGCGCAGAACGGTTTTTATGACACTCAAGCTCAGAGGCAGGCTCCTCAAATTGTCATGGGATGGCTCGGGGACTATTGAAATTTGGGCAGTATGGACACGATGCCGCGACCAAGGTAGACTTGAGGAAGGATTACGAACACTTTGTTCCGCTGAATGAAATAGCGAGATGGCTTCCTCTAGCAATGGAAAAGAAAAGCATGACGAGTATTGCGGGAGAATTCCGAGATGCCTTGCCCGCCAGTTACCGCTCCACAACAACAATAACAACCACAACAGTCAATTCAAACACAACGGCACCGGGAAGTCTTGCTCAACCGCCGAGTCAGCCGACGCTCGGGTATCCACAAGTACTCGGCAAACAGCAGAGCCTACCTGAAATGGCTTATAAAAGTCAAAGCAAGCAGCGTCGAGAGCCTCTCGGTGAAATCATGGGCATTATTCGGCATTTGCCAACATCAGCGGAGAAGAGCCTGAATCGTGCTTCGGGTCTCATGGTTCCATCTGATAAATATCAACAAGACGGTAAGCTGAGCTGGTATTGGGTTCCGATTTGGGACGCACACTCGTTGACCCCCATACGTTCAGTCGCCACTCAACCGTCCAAGACGTTGTTTCGGTCACCGGTTCGGAGGTGGGAGACGTGGAGCGGTGATGTACATTGGAAAATAGTAGCCAAATGGCTAAGGATGAGGAGGAGATGGCAAGGGGACCTGTTCGGACTGTGGTCATGGTTTATCAGGATGAGCCTTCCAGTCCTGACAGTGATGACAAGTTTCTTCTGGAGCCACGGTTCCTTGCCAAGCTACGCAGAGGAGGTTTTGAAGAGACTGAAGCAAGTTGGGAAACCGAAAGCTCTGCCTGAAATAGAGGGACATTCTGTCACTATACTAGTGCCACCATCGACGGCACACTCTTGGCAAAATTTCGGAGCAAACAATGGCTTCAGTCGAGTAGCTAAAAGCCCAAGGTGAAAAGGAGTTATGCCGCAGAGAGTTGGTAATTAGGCAATAGATTCGCTGGCAACGTTTGTTAGTTGGTGGTGACCACAATCAGAATATACAAAAGGTAAAAGAGCTGCTCAAAACAGTTGAATAACGTGTTGTAGAAGGAATTGGGTCCAAGATTGTTGATTCCGGAATACAGGGCAACTTCAGGGGATGTTTATCAGGCTTGAGCTCGACTGGCCCATGGGGCACATAAGTGGAGCTTGCAACACTAACACGAACCATGCAAACATGCTAAAAAAACTGTTATTAACGGCTTGCTTCGAGCGGCGGCCACGCCTCGTTGTGAACTGAGCAATCACCAGCCACTGGCAACCTCATCTGAGCTTCGTTTAATCAGGCCAGGAACACCGTCGACATTGGTTGGATGACTGCAATCAACCAGGTCCACACAATCCACGCCGACGAGTCTCTGCTGTTCTTCTTCTCTTTTTCGAACGAATATCTTTTGCTTTACAATCACTCATTCTAATATCATCTCTCAACCACCACTCAGCCGACACGTCACACGCTGGTCTCATCACATCCGTTGGACGCTTGAAAAGGGGCCAACACAATATCTTCAGCATGGCGGACATTCTTTACGAATTGCTCTCCCCCCCGGGTTCACAGGCGACCCGAGCAGCGCCCGATCCAACCTCGCTGGAATATCTCACAAAATTGGCATCCCAGCCGCTCTCGTCGCTCGAGTCAAGCGAACCTCAAGCGCTTGCGCAGTCATCACATGCTCTCCTGCTCTCATTACAAACACTGTCCAAAAAATCTCACAAACAAATAATTCAGTCGGCCACTCACCATACCACGTTAAGCACCACACTTCCTGCATTGGTCGCAAGCACCGCCGAGCTTCGCAGCGCCATCCCGCGGCTCGACACCGAAGCAGTGCGTTTCTCAACAAACTACAACAAGAGCAGCGACAATGACGTGCTGGCGCGTCGCAAGAAGGCGCTATTACTCTCGCGGAACGTTGAGCGCCTAGTTGATGTTCTGGAGCTCCCAACGTTGCTCTCCTCGGCCATTTCAACGGCGCCCGTCAACTACTCATCCGCCCTGGACCTCAATGGGCACATCCGGCGATTACACTCTCTATATCCCAACTCACCCCTGGTGACATCAATAACTACCCAAGCCGACGATGAGATGCGCACAATGGCGGCGAACCTAATCCTCTCACTTAAAGCTCCTGGCCTCAAGCTCGCCGCCTCCCTCCGAACCATCAGTTGGCTTCGCCGAGTGCTTCCGGACCTCGAAGCTGCCGGAGCCGTCGCCGGTTCCGGTTCCGGGAAGAGCGACGGCCATCAGGAACGTGTGCTAGGTGCTGTCTTTCTTGTGTGTCGTCTTGCAACGCTCATGACGATGCTCGAGGCACTCGAGCCGCTACGGGAGCTAGCGGACCAGGAAAAGACCCGGCAAAAAGCTATCGGCAGCGGGAATGCTTGGTCCGGGGGACAACAGACAGAGCGCTATCTCAAGAGGTACATCGAGATCTTTCGCGAGCAGAGTTTTGCCATTGTGTCCATGTTCAGGAGCATATTCCCTTCCTCCGCGGCCGCTACAAGTGACGGGCCACCAACCGCAGCGGAGTCGACTGACCCGCTCGAGCCGATACCGTCAGCGCTGGCGACTTTCCCCCTTTACTTGGTGGATATGTTATTGGAAACCCTGCGGGTTTACCTGCCGACTGTTAAGGACCAGGCGGCAAGGGACAGCTTGCTCACGCAGGTTCTGTACTGTGCAGGCAGTTTGGGAAGGTTAGGAGGTGATTTTGGATTGTTCCTTGCCAGTTTAGACGTTGGACCGGAAGCAGAGGATGAGTGGGTTGAAGTTGTCAAGAGGCACAAGGCTCTTGCTGGCCGGCTAGAGTCTATTGTCGGGGAACAGAAGAAGGGCAGCTGATGGCCCTCATCCGGGAAGCGGTAGCTTCTGACTCAGTTATGATTGACAATCAACACAGGCAAGCCTGATTGGTCCATTTTTTTCAGTTTATCTCACATTTCTACCCTTCGTTCAATGATCAGGTGTTGTCGGTTGCGCAAGTCTTCGGAGCCGCAAACTCGGAAGGTTCGGGGCCATTTATGGAAAGCTGGGCGAGGCCCCACCAAAAACTAATTGAAGGGCAACAGAAGCTCAACCAAAAAAAAAAAGAGAAATACCAATGCCGTCATAGGCCGCCTTCTTTTGAACTTTGTTGCTTCTCCCAGCCCATTGTTCAGCGGAAACTACAGGCATACAAGGCAGGACCTTGAATAAAAAGTAAATGATCTCTCCTTTAACTCCTCTCTTTTGCAATGGTATCAAATCCAATGAACAAAAGATTTTTAATCATGGACCGCCCAAAGCCTAGACGCATCTTCCACCGCGGCAGCTTCTAAAGCCATTTTTTTTTCTCTCTCAGTCCACCACGAAACACAAGCATATATACGCCACCTAGAGCATATAAGGCGATCGAGCCCAATTCCTTCAAAAGACACGGATAGTCTCTCGCAACAGTCATGTCCGATGGCGCGCGCAAATCAGCCACGAAGTCGAGTACGCCCCCCGCTCTATATCACCCTCCCCCTCTATCCCACAACCCACCTTCTAACATACTTTCCGTTCCAGCCTTCCACTTCGTAGCTGGCCTAGGTTCGGGCGTCCTCTCCGCCGTCCTCCTCCAGCCAATCGATCTGCTCAAAACCCGAGTCCAGCAACAGTCAGGCTCGCATTCGCTTAGGGTGGCCATCACCGAGATCCGTTCCGCCGGCACCGGTTTCTGGCGCGGCGCCGTGCCTTCTGCCCTCCGGACAGGCTTCGGCTCGGCAATCTACTTCACCTCACTCAACGCGATTCGCCAATCCGCTTCCCGCCTCTCCTCGGCCTCCCAGCATGGCTCCTCAGCCAATCCGCACTCGTCTTCGCTCCCAAAACTATCAAACACCTCCAACCTTGTCTCGGGAGCCGCAGCCCGTTCGTTTGCCGGATTCATCCTGATGCCCCTTACCGTCCTCAAAGTCCGTTACGAATCGACGCTCTACTCCTACTCCTCCCTCTCCTCGGCGGCAAGGGACATATTCCGCCGCGAGGGGTTCAGAGGATTCTTCGCAGGATTCGGCGCCACGACGATCCGGGACGCCCCCTACGCCGGCACGTACGTGCTGTTCTACGAGCAGAGCAAGAAGAACCTGTCCCGCCTCTTCCCCTCGACCTCGGCCCCGGAACAAGGCGGCCAACAGAAGGGCAAGATGGGAGTCTCCCGAGCCGCCTCGATCAACTTCGCTTCGGGAGTGCTGGCGGGAATGGTGTGCAGCGCAGTGTCGAACCCGTTCGACGCGATCAAGACGCGCATCCAGCTGCAGCCGGATCGGTACAGGAACATGGTGCAAGCCGCCCAGAAAATGGTGGGCGAGGAAGGGTTCAGGAGTTTGTGGGACGGCCTGGCGCTGAGGATGAGCAGGAAGGCGCTGAGCTCGGCTTTGGCCTGGACTCTGTACGAGGAACTGATTAGGCGGGCTGAAGTCACTTTTAGTGAGGGGGGAAAGGTGAAGAGTAGTCTTTGAAACGCTCGGGATAGGCGTCTTTGAATCTGTTTGTGGGGGGGGGGGGGTTGGAGTTGAGCGGCGAAATGGCGAATGTGTAGGCGAACAAAATGGGGTGGATGCTATTCATGGTTACATGAACGGTATTGAGCATATGATATTTTGGGAGAAATTGGGATTCCTCTTTTTTTTTTTTTTTTTTTTTCTCTTTTTTTTTTTTTTTTATATATTAACGTAGAAAATCACGGCTCTTGGATGGATCTTGGGGGGGGGGGGACGGGTTTGTATAAATATTGGCACGCCATGTGCGTATCTTCTTTCTCGACTCAAAATTGGGGTTATGGATTTGTCATGTTGATTTCGAGGAGGCAAATATGCGATGCATGATCATGGAGGATTTTTTCTTCTTCTCTTTCCCCTTTGGCAACGGGTTGAGTATAACAGAAAAGGATATTTGGACTGGACTCACCACTCACGAAAAATACTGTTAACAGCACACAGAGTGAAAAATATCATAAACTCATATCTCCTCTTTCATAAACAAGTTTAACCGATCATTTCATATCATAATCATCAACATGTATGTAACTCTTTCCACCCTTTAAAGCGTCCTTCCAATTAACAAACTTGAACGTACAAGAACAGGCCAAAAATGATTGCCCCAAACATAATCCACACACTGCCTTCGAGAAAAATAAGAACAAAAAAAAAACAAAAAAACGCGAAATAGTCATGTTAGGTGAGAGAAGAATTTGTGGGTATCCAATCCATCGTTTACCAAAAGGGGTCGACAAAGTTAAGGAGCAAGACGAGAGATAAAAAGAATTTACGCAGGGCGACCACCGGCGAGGTACATCAGCAGGCTGGGAGACTTGCTGCGACGGCGACGGCGGACGAACTCGTAGTTGTCTTCCTCGTGGTGGTGGTGCTTGTCCTTGATCTTGAGCACAACCTTCTCCTCCTTTCTCTTCTCGACGACGCGGATCTTGCGCGTGTGCTCCCAGAGCATGTTCTGCTCCCACTCGGGAACCCAGCGCTTGATGAGGATATATCCGGGCTCCTGTCAAGCATTAGTTAGTATATCGTTTCCCAAGGAAAACAGGCGGCGAACAAGGGGGACTTACAGCATCCCACTCCCAGTCAATCTTATAAAAGGCAAGGGTCTCGAC
Organism: Cladorrhinum samala; assembly: GCA_033576145.1. Taxonomy (NCBI): domain Eukaryota; kingdom Fungi; phylum Ascomycota; class Sordariomycetes; order Sordariales; family Podosporaceae; genus Cladorrhinum; species Cladorrhinum samala. Next base: position 24,857 of record MU865116.1, on the reverse strand, counting down.
GTCCAAGTGACGCAGCGACATGCGCGTGTAGGTCGGGCGGCCGAGTTGCTGCTCCTCCTCCCTCTTCCTCCTCTCCCTCTCTTCCTCCTCCTTCTTCTTTCTCTCCCTCTCCCTCTCCTCATCGTCCCTCTTGACCTTCTCCTTCTTCATGATGGCCTCAATCTCCTTCTCGCTGAGGCCAGAGTGCAGAAGCTGCTCATGCAAGCGGCGCTGGAATTCCTTATCAGCAGCCTCCTTCTCGGCCTTCTCCTTGGCAATGCGTTCAGCCTCCTTGGCCTTCCACCTTGCGACGGCTTCCTCCTCCTCCTTCTCCTTTCTGGCCTTCTCCTCGGCAGCCTTCTTCTCCTCGGCGAGGCGCTTGAGTTCAAGCTCCTTGCGGATACGCTCTTCCTCGGCCTCTTTCGCCTTTTGGGCCTTCTGGCGGTCCAGTTCGGCCTTGGCTATCCTGTATTCGGCCTCTTCCTGGTAGTGCTTCTCTCGGGCCTCCTCCTCCTCCTTCTTCCTCAGAGCATCCAACTTGGCCTTGGCCGCCCTGTACTCGGCATCTTCCTGATAATGCCTTTCACGCGCCTCCTCCTCCTCCCTTTGCTTGAGACGCTCGAGCTTGGCCTTGCTACGCTTATACTCGTAATGCTCCTCCTGCTCTTTTTCGCGTTTGCGCTCCTCAGCCTCTTTCTTGATTCGGTCAAGCTCGGCGGCATTTCGCTTGTGGGTCTCCTCCTTGTCGCGCTCCTCTTGAATCTTGCGTTGCTCCTTCTCATACTTGATGCGCTCGAGCTCGCTCAAGCCTGCCTTATACTTCTCCTCCTTCTCGCGCTCTTCATCGCGCTTGCGCTGTTCCTGGTCACGCTTGAAGCGTTCCAGTTCAGTCATGCCCGCCCTGTACTTCTCCTCTTCTGCTCGCTCCTGCTCGCGTTTGCGTCTTTCCTCATCACGCTTGTACCGCTCCAGTTCAGTCATGCCGGCTCGGTACTTTTCCTCTTCTGCACGCTCCTCATCGCGCTTGCGCTGTTCCTGGTCACGCTTGAAGCGTTCCAGTTCAGTCATGCCCGCCCTGTACTTCTCCTCTTCTGCTCGCTCCTGCTCGTATTTGCGTCGTTCCTCTTCACGCTTGATCCGCTCCAGTTCGGTCTTGGCGCTCCAGAGCTCACGATCCTCTTCTTCCTCCCTCTTACGGCGCGCATCGTCTTCCTTGCGCTTAAGGACGGCCAGCTCATGCCTAATGCGGTCGAGCTCGAACTCGTCTGTATACTTTTCGCGGATTTGACGCTCTTCTTCCTCCTTGCGGATCTTTTCGAGCTCGTACCTGGCCCTGGCGAGCTCGGCCTCTTCACGGCTATACTTTTGCATTTGTTGCTCTTGCTCTTTTCGCCTGTTCTCCATTTGCACCATGGCGAGCTGCTCACGGATCCTCTCCAGCTCCCACTTGTCGCGGGCGTCGTTGAGGTTGCTGTGGGTGCTAGACGACCGGCTATGGGCATGGCTGTGGGAGCGGTGTCTGCTATGAGAGTGGTAGTGATGGCGCGAAGACACAAGAGATGACTCGTCCGAAGACGAATCATCATGATGGCGCGACGGGGGCGCTGGCTGATTGATTCGCTGGTTGTTGATGATAATGGCCGGCTGCTGCTGCTGCTGCTGAGGGGGAGGGGGAGGGGGAGGGGGCGCCGGACGGCCGACTGGAGGCGAGCGTCGCTCCCGTGAGCGGGCGCGGACCATGGTCATGGTCCGCTCCTCCACCCCGGCCTCAGACCGCAAAAAGCTTGGTCCGTTGAAGTAGCCTGTAGGCCGCGGGTCGCGAGCATCCCTGACAACGGTTTGGATGAAGTGAGGGCCTGGCGCACCCGAGGGAGGTCTCGGCGGGGGACCAGGAGACTTGTCGCGAGTATAGCGGCGGTAATGAACGTCGACCGACTCGTCGTCACTAGACGAGTATCTTGACCTGCCCATCTTGAAGGCTTTGAAAGGGCAATGATCGAAAGATGTGGCTAGAAATGTTTTTTGTTTGGAATGGCCTGCGGAATCCTCGGATTACCAAGGCTCTCAAGTGCTTATCAGAGTGTGGTTGCCTAGGTAGTCTGGGAGCCTAGGTAAGACGGCTTGCTACCGGAGGTTCAGGGGCGATGCTAATGATGAAGGGGGAAAACCCTCAAGCCGCGACTTGGTGATGTTGGTTTTCAGAGAAGAAAAACGTTTCTGGAAGAAAAAGAGGCGGAAGACGGCCAAAGTGGCACGGAGGGGTCAGGAGGAATTGTAAGCCGCCAACAGAGCGGGGTGGTGACCCACCATTTATTCGGCGATGCGAGGGGCGGTAGGGCAAGTGGGCGGCGGTTGGCCAAGCACGAGAGAGGGAGAAGGGGAGGTGGAGGGGAGGGGGGGGGGGGTTCAACCACTACCACCCATGTCCCATGTGCTTGCGCCATACCCATGCTGCTGCCCATCTCAGCTGCGGACGTATCTTTGCCATAAGCCGAATAAACCGGTACCCCCCATAATTCTGTGCTTGCCCGGTATGTAGGTATTACCTCAACTTGGCGGGCTCTCATTCATTCCATGCTGTGCGCAGCCTCAGCCATGTTCCAAGGATATCTACAAAAGTACATATATCCCGTAGAACTAGATGCCTGCCAACCCACGCGTGACGGCATCCCGTCAAAGAGGTGTGGCACACGGACGGTCCTCGGGATAGGGTATCGTGGTTCTTTTTTCTGGGATGGAGGGCAGGCAATCGTGTTTCCCACGGTGTGGAATCTGGCCAGCATGCGGTTGGCCCATGAGCGGCTCGCCTTGGTGGGGAGGGAGGGAGGGATACCACCAAGGAATAGGAAGTAAGCTGCATGAAAAAAAAAAAATCAAGAGAGGAAACTTCGAATATGGTAGTACTGGTTACCTCCTACTGGTAGCTGGATATTGGCCGCTGCAGGGTGGCATCTTTCCTCTCTTCATTGGGGGCTGAATGCCTGAAACTGGGGACTCTGATGGAGAAGGGAGAAGGCTGGCGGGTGAAGGAAGAGAGTCCTAGGATGTCCCCACTTTTTTGGAGGGGTTTCATCCAGGTTCAGATCCGAGTGAGCGCAGAAAGAGGGGTCCAACGGAGTCACTCTACTCTAACGGGTACAAACGATTGCTGAGCCTCTTGTGCGTGTTTGCGCCTGTGTCTCAAATACGCCGAGCGATTTGTTATTATTAAACGCGCCGGATAATGCCACTCATCAAGGTTTTTTTTTTTTTTTTTTTTTTCATCTGTTTGCACATTCCCCTTGCACGGTGTTTCTGCGTAAGCTGTTGGCGCTTCGGACACTGGCAGCACCAACGGTGCGTAGGGCTAGATGAGGGGCATCGCGCAGCTTGGCGTCCTCGCTTGACAGGGCATGGGGTATCAGTCACGAAGCGCGTGGTCTGGTTGGCTGAATTCCCGTGACTGCTTTCTCAAAAAAAGCAAAGAGGAGCATGGGAAGTTGGAGAAGCGCCGTCTTTGCTGTCGTGTGGATCCTTGACAACAGAACAGCAGCACAGTGTGAAATGAGCAAGATAGCACCAAAAGCTGTTCAGTCCTCAACAACTTATTTGAAGACGCAGTTTATTAACTTGTCACTTTCATTCTTGTATGAAAAAAAAATTGACTATAATAACTGGCGGCGTCTAAGACTGATGTCTGAGAGTGCGAATTGTCCAGTAAGTTCTGATTACATGCTTGGCATTTTCCTGGATAGATCCTTGATGATATTCCATAGGGTGGGCGAGCATCATCTGGATCTCCTCCTCCCCGCCCAACCGGCCAGGCATCCGGACACTCAAGCACCTTCCATGTCTGATTTCTTCCAAGCTGGCTATGTGGCTTTTTTAGGCATGCAGTGAATCTGAGACAGCTGGAAGGAGGCAGGTTGTTCGCTTGCACTCGGCGTGCACAACATTATTAGACCAAAATGTGGAGGAGAAGATTCAACACTCCTCACGCCGCCGCCGCCATTCGCACCGTTTACGCGCAGCACGGGGGATTGACAGAGCTAATCCGAAGCACCCGTGCCGTTACCCCTACTTTGGGCATCGGGTGGTCCCGTTTCATTGTAATTCCGGGTGTTCGGCAACCTTGAAATAAACATCCGTGTTGGAAGTTGGGGTTTCTATGGCTGCGGCGCCTCGAGCATTTATAGGAATACTATTAGGTAGTAGAAGCAAAAACAACCAAGCCCATTTTTTTTTTTGGGGGGGGGGGGTTTGGTTTTGGTTTTTATGCCTGCCCGCCCTTGAGCATTTTCTCAATGTGTTCCTGACTGTTTTTGGCAGTCGTCTCCAGATAGTGCAGCCTCTTGTTCAACCCTTCCACTTCCGTCTCGATATCTTTGACGGATGCGCCCAGCTTGTTCTGCAATTCTGGAGCGGGAAGCCCGACGAACCTGTGGGATTGGAACCAATAAATGTCAATAACAAACAATGTGAGGCCAATCAATACGTAAAAGGGAGAATAGGGAGACATACATCTTGCCGACGCCCTCATACACTGGTGTGTCGGGAGGCAACGATGAGATCTCGCTGCGAGTAAGCTGGGCCAGGCGCACCTCGCGCTGCTTGGAGGCAATCTGAGCCCGGACCAAACCGATCTGTTGCTGAGCGGCGACGGCCTGGGATTCAATCTCCCTGACGAGCTGCGAGAAGATATGCCGTGTTAGCATGAAATTACAAACCAGGTTTAGGCTTCGATGTCCGACTTGAATTGTAAATCTAGAACGAGATGGAAATCAGAGAGCTATGACTTGCCTTCTGCAGCGCCTCGTTCGATATCGACATGATGTGGCAATTGGGGTAATAAGGCTGACTGTGTCACCGAGGTGGCCTGAGAGGTTGAAGATTACAAAAAGAAATAAAATCTCTAGGTTGTCGCCTATTTTATTTGTTGAGAGGCAATGCGATAATCACAACGTGACAAATAAAATGGTGAGATGTTGTGACTGTGTCGCCGTCGTTGTGAGCCTCCACATTTTGGGAGTTGTGTGTTGAGGTCGAAATTTGGGTGTCTCCTGAGTACTCCGTATTGTAAACGGTAATACGTAATACATCAGATAGTGGTACAGTGCCAATATTTTCCAAGTACACACGGCAACGCTGGAAGACTCGGCCGAGTTCAGGTCCTACATTGGCATCTGATTAACAAGCGACTGAATAAGAGGTATCATATCAAAATGGTATTTTGATTAGGAGTTCTGAACCTAGCTAACCTGATATACTTTTTCTTTTCTACGTGGCTCTTTTTTTAACTTGACAGCCTTGAGCAAATGTTGACAGACGGGACGCTTGCCCCGAAAACGTCTGTTTCTTCTTCGACTTACCTTATAGACCACAATGCTACTAATATTGTTTGTTTGTGTGTGCGTGTGTGTGTGTTTGCCTCGTAATGCCCCCCATTTCTTGTTGGATGATTGGATGAGAGAGTCGCGATGCTTTGTCGGAACTCGCGGTGCGACGACTCTCCAACCATGACCGAGTCCATGTCTGACAAACTACCACCGTTTTAGGCTCTCTACAAGGTCCGACGGAACCGCTTCATTGGGCCTTTTTCTTTGAAGATCTGGGAACCACCTGAGGGACTGTCCGCAATGGAACCCAATCTAACATGAATTTGTCCTCATCTCCATCGAGGCATCGGTTCGACCAAAGCCGCCAGAGAATCATGTGGTATGCTGTTAAACTGAGTTAATATCACGACCCAAGGAGTCTTTACGAGAAAAGATTTAGAGAAACTCACCACCGGCACCGGTCAAGATGTGCCACCAGCCATGTCCCTCGAGTATCGCGGACCACGGCAGCTGGATTTGCTGCTTAGTTTCGGTGATATGGCGGCAGAAAATGTTGTCCATGTTCCACACAAAGAATCCGGCGAGAAACATCAGAATACCTTGATGGCGTTGAGTCAGCACGGATTTCTCAGTCAAGTAACTGGTGCCACACACCTGTTGTAGCCAACTTATACATCTGCTTCATGATTAGCTCGCCCTCGACGGGATTCCGTCTGCAGACCGCGGGCTTCAGTTTGTACGCCGTGACGTAGAAACCGCGAAAGATGGTTGATGCCGTTAGCAGACCGTACGCGACCTGGTGAAATACAGGGTCTTTGGCATAGAGGTAGTAAATCTTGAAAGAGTTTGTCAGCCTTGACTACCTCCTGATGTGATTTGAGGGTAAAATAATGGGTTCTCTAACCGTTATGAAAGATGCAAGCCCAACAAGTCCCACAGCGATGAGAATTTGAATCCTCAGTGGCCTCCTATATGAGAAGGTCGCATACGCCATGATGCACACGGTATATATCATGGGTAACTCATCTGCAAGCTGCATCTCATATTTGAGGGTGGTATGAAACGCCATCGAGCCAAGTCCGACCACGATATAACCCAGAAATACGATGATGAACACTTTCGAGTGGCCATACTTGATCACATTGTGAAGACCCTTGAAACCAAGCCACATAAATACAACGTTTGTAATGGTATTGATGAACTCAGCGCAGTAGAAAGTGATGTTGTAATCCTATAATGAACAGTAAGTATTTGATTATTTATGAAACTTGGCCAAAAACAGTGGCATGGAGAGATGCTGCTTAATACCTCTTCGCACCAATTGAGGGTTGAAGTAGGCTCGCCCCATAAACCCGACCGTGCTTCCCGATAGGGAATTTGCAAACTTGAGAACAATGAGGCCATGTCCGCTGTGCAATGTGCCGAGATATACCGGGATAAGTAGAAGGGTGGTGTGCCAAGATGCAAATCAAGAGGATGCCATGCAACGGCTCGGTTCCGAAGCAACGGCCTTGAGATCTTCGATTGTTGCGGTACTTTAAAATATTCCGTCCAATTAAGAGAAGCCGATTGGTGATGACTTCGCACCTCAACAAACCTTGAGGATACCTAAGACAAAGTCCGAGAGAACGGTCCACAAAGAATTTTTTTTTCCTCCAAGAAGCCTGAGGTTTCCAGGTTTTCCAATAAAGTTGTTCAATCTTGTTTCCGGGGAGGGATATCCAGGTTATGTGCCGCAAGCCGACAGCACCGGGTTTACCGGAAACAGAACAGCGGTTATCCCGGAACCAGTCCCGAACCGACGGAAGATCATGAAAACTTCGTTATGTTCTCCCCCCAAAAAATAAACGATTGAACAAATTGTCTGGAACGGGTAATGACTTGTCCTGAGAAATGGAAGCCTATTTTGAGCCCTCGAATACCAACAAGGACGGACATCGAGGTTGAGAATTTCAACTCTGCTTAGCGCAAGAGAGAATGGCAGATTACAAGATTACATACTCCTGATCGCATCCCAGGTCGATCAATCCTGCCATGGCAGCCTCTGTCTGTATTTGGGAAGAGGACCCACGGTACCTAATTCCTTCTGTTTGGTCTGCTTTTTGTATCTGCAGCAACCTGGCCGAGTATGCAACATTGAGATAAAAGTGCATGTGCAGAATCAGCGATGAGCGTGAAGGAGGTTGGTGGCCTTGGCAGAACAGCATGGAAATCTCTCATGTCATCTAAATAGTGTGTAACGCCAGGTATATGATTAGTGTAAATATGATGACTGAGCGGATTGTGAGGAATTGATATGCATATACAAGACCAGATTATAGTTTGCAATGCTCAAGTTTAAAACCATTCGTCCCGAATCGATCATCCAGCAGCTATGTGCACAACCGGGCATCGGCGGAGCGGGAGTCGGGTGGTCCGTGCCTCCCTAGAGCGAGCTCCACAGAAAGGGCTGAAAATGCACCACCACACTCAATCCGCGACAGGGGCTTGCCCGCTGACAGCGGCTGCCTAACAACCCGTTACGAATTCCTACGAGGCGCAAGCAGTGGGGTGAACATCAGCGCGCGCTCAAGGTGGGTGCTGTGGCCTTTTCCCAGTTCGGCTCCAGATGAGGCTTGCGTAACCGTTTCAAATCGCGACCTTATCAAATCGGCACAGACAGTATGCAGCACGGATGAACTATCTAATGCTGCACATTGTCACAAGTCATAAAACAGGTACACTGCTAGAGCACCGCTCCTGCGAACACTCATCCTGCGAGACTCGAGTCCTCGATCCGAATAGCGAACCCCCAAATCCGGTAGATGTGATGGCCGGAATGTAACAAGACAGACGATCGAATCCCTCTTTAATGAATGGCAGCGTCGTACGACCATTTACCATAGAGATTGCTTTCCTCTAGCGCCATGGCAGCCTCTTCGCGATGGGGCTCATTTCTTTCGCAGGCAGTGGCCGGCGTGGAGGCCCGTCTTGACAACATGCTTGCTGAGGAGGATGGCACCACCCAACAAAAGGAATCCAAGCCCGCAACACCCGCATCTCCAGTGAAGCAGAGTCCTGGTATGTCTCTAATTTGAAGCAATGATGTATTGTTCGCCTCCAATTCCTGACGGGCCTTGATTCGTCTCATAGGTGCTTCGAGAACAGCCTCCGCCACTCGCACAAATGATAGGCTGCAAGAAAGGCTCGCAAGAGCAATTGCCGCGAAAGCTGGGCAAAAACCTGTATCTGCGCAAGCTAGTCCTCGCCAGAGTCTCGACACACCAAGCCGTACCTCGGTCGATAGCATAGAGCGTCCACTTCCGAGCCCGACCCCAAAAGACTTGACCAAGGAGGTCCCCACGCAACGGGGCTCCCAAGAAATCACAAGGAGCTCTCAGGATGGCGTGACCGTTGAAGCCGAGAAGGCAGAGACCCCAGCAGAGGTCGAAGCCGAAGATCAGAAACCAGCAGAAACCACCAATGGGGATACGGCAACTTCGACAGATGCGCCCCCTCCCTCGGTAGAACCTGTAGAGAACAAAGCCCCAGCTGCGACAATCCCAGTCATCGTTACTGGGGCAGCCGAACCAGAAACAGCCCCCAGCCAGAACGGCACCGAGGAGCAAGAAAGGGATCGTGACAACAGCGTGGGGGAGACACAGCAACAGCACCAAGAGGAAATACATGGCTACGTGGAGCGCATAGATGCGCTCGAAGCCAAACTGCAGTTCCTCGCGAGGGAAGCGACAGATGCGGCGAGGAAGGCGGCGCTCGCTGCGCCAGCAGGGAGCATGGAGAAGAAGCTTGCTGAAAAGGACCAGCAAATTGCCCAGCTTATGGAAGAGGGTAAGAATCTTGCAAGCAACGAGCAGAAGCACCGTACAATTCTCAAGAAGCTACGGGCCAAGATTGTTGAGGATGAAAAGGAGCTTACCGCGCTCAAAGCGGCTAAAACCAAGTGCGACAAGGAGATGGAAGCTCTACGTGCGCGCGCTCGCCGAGCTGATGAGCTCGAGAAGGCCCAGGAGGACTTACAAAAGAAGCTCGATCAAAGCCAGAAAGAGTTAAATAGTCTGCGACCTGAGATTCGTACTAAAGACAGCACCATCGCCGAGCTCAGAGTGCAGCTGCAGAAAGCAACTGAGCAAGCAGATGAACTAAATTCCAAGGTCAATGAACAGGTTCGCGAGCAAGACAAGCGCCGAATCACAGATCTTGAGGAGGAGGTAGAGAACCTGAAAGTCGAGAAGAATCTTGTAGCCGACCGCGGAAAGGCCCAGGCAAACGAGCTGCGAGAAAAAGCCGAGAGGGCGACGGAACGTGCAAGAGCGCTGGAATTGGAACTCAAGGCCGAGGTTCAAATGATGGAGGGCAAGCTCGAGGCAATGCGCATGCGTGCCGAAGAGGCCTCCTCGGGTGTTGCCGGTGACTCGCAGGCCAAGCTGTTGAGGCAGGTCGAGCAACTCCAGACGCAATACTCGATTGCAAGCGAAAACTGGCAAGGAATTGAGGCGACATTGCTTGCTCGGATAGTCGGCCTGGAGAAGGAGAGGGACGACGCTCTGCAGAGGGAGTCAGACATGAGGCGGAAGGCGAGGGAAGCTGTAAGTATTTCGTATTTTCCCCAAGATAATGAAACCAAAACTCACAGGTTTATCCTAGGCTGCCCGTGCAAGACGTCAAGAAGAAGAACTGGAAGAAACCAAGACCAAGATCCCCACCATCCAGGAAGACGTCAAATCATATCAAACACAGCTCGACTCGCTCAAAAAGCGGGCAGAAGAGGCAGAAACTGCCCTAGAGCAAGCCAGAGCCGATTTCGAGAAACAGAAGCAGGCGTGGGAAGCAGAGAGAGAGAAGCAGCATCCGCTTATTCACCAACCATCAGCGGAGCGCCCTAGGTCCTGGTTGGAGGATCTGCCCGGCGGCTCGTTCCTGAAGAACGATAGCCGGCCTGCTTCGCCGCAGTTATCGACTACGCAACGTACATTCAGTACCGACTTCTTGGGCATTCAGACACTTACGAACAAGACGCGCAAGATTTCTGCGCCATCGAGCAACAGCGAGACAGGGGAGTCCCGTTTGCCGTTTGGCAGTCGTCGACCGTCGGCTCAGCCACTAGCTACGAGACCTACGCTATCTTCTCAGCCGAGTAGTGGAGTTTTTAGCCCACTATCCGTGTTTAGTCCGACGTCTGAGGCACCCTCTCAACGGCTCACACATCCACTGGATAGGGAGGTCCAGGGAGGCGAGGACGCATTTGGTATCGGAGGGGGAGGGGAACGGTCATCGTCCCCGCAACAAGTGATGCAGGACATGGTTTCCGTGTCCACTGTTGCTGCCGGACCTTCGGTGCAGCTTGTTGAGAGGATGAGTGCCGCCATTCGCAGGCTGGAAAGTGAGAAAGTGGCAGCGAAGGAAGAGCTGGCGCGGATATCGAAGCAGAGGGATGAGGCGAGAGCGGAGATTGTGGCCATGATGAGACAGGTGGAGAGTAATGCTGCGGCGGTGAAGAAGGTAGAAGTGCTCGAGGCCGAGGTCCAGGAGGTTAAGGAGCGGTACGAAACCACGCTGGAGCTGCTTGGCGAGAAGAGCGAAATGGTGGAGGAGTTGAAGGCTGATGTTGAAGATGTGAAGGCCATGTATAGGGATTTGGTGGAGAGGACTATCAAGTAGAGCATCAAGTTAGATTTTATTATGATGCTATGAAAGATTTTGAACCTTTTTGTTAATGTTATCATAGAGCAAGAGCAAAGCACTTGAGGATTTGCAACGGCATTGAGTGAAATGGGTTTGAACTGGTCGGTTAGGTATGGCTGTTGTGATTTGTTGGTTGGTATCATTAAAAGTAGTTAGCTACATGGCAATCTCGATCCCTTCCTCCTCCGCTTTTCTGGCTATGTATTTCCGTACCTAGTGACTTGGTTAGTTTTGATGCGAGCAAGGAAGAGAAGGTGCCCAGGGGAAAGACATACATCAGGCCCCGGCGCCAACTGCAAAGCTAGGAAGCCGTCCGAATCCTTCTTGTCTGTCTCTGCTCCTGCTTTGATCAAGGTAATAGCGACGTCACCTGTTGTAACAACAGTCAGTGCCCTACTAGCTTTTTACTTTGGATTTCTAGCGTGGGATTTACTTACCATGCCCCTCAGCAACGGCATGATGAAGCGCTGTATACCCTGCGTTGTCCGTTGCGTTGAGGGGGCTGCGGTGCTTGAGGAGCAGGTTTATCATAGGTGCGGACCCGACCGCCGCGGCGCGGTGGATGGGGTACTGCCCACGCTTGTCACGAACACGGGCTGACGCGGGGGGTTTGATCTCTTCCAGGAGCTTGCGGGCTAGATCCAGGTTGGACTTGGAGGCCAGGAAGTGGAGTACCGTCTGTGTTATTGTTAGGTAGAGAAATGAGAAAATTAGAGAAAGAGAAAATGTGAGAGAGAGAATATACTTGGCCGTTGTTATCTGGGATATGGGTTAGCCAGGTTAAACAGCAAGTGTAAAAAGGGGGTCTGAGGGGAGGGGAGGGTAACTTGTTTGGTTGACATCTGCACCCCTGGCGAGTAGGAGGTCAACAACCTTGTCGGATTCCTTGACGCTCGCCGAAATCATGAGAGGCGTCCATCCCATATCGTCCTGGACGTCCGGGTCAAAGTCTTTTAGGTTGACGAGAAGGTTGACGATCTCGGCATGGTTGTATGAGCAAGCCCAGTGGAGGGGCAGGCGGCCGTCGTCATCTTTTTGCTTTGCGAGTTTTGGGTTTGCCTGAGGGGGGTTAATTATAGGTAAGTATACCTACCTAACTTTGGAAACGGTAGGAGATGGTTTTGATATGGTAAGGCCTTACGTTCAGGAGGGACTCGACAACCGTCACTGGAGGCTCATGTGAAGTTAGAATCACCGTTGATGCATCTTAGTTCCGATGCTGGATTTGGGTTTAACCTACCCCTGCCGTCGCGAGCGGCAGCATGAATCGCAAACTTCTCTTCAGTGGCCATGGTGTCTTTTGAAGCTTTTAGGAAGAACCTTGAGATGTTTTAGTGATCTAGGGACCTTGCAGTGGGGGTTTTATCTTATCGTGTACTATCACCAATTTTACGCAAACAGCTCATCGTCATGTAAGTGCTGCCTTCCAGAAAGGTCCCTGATCGGTAGGCCACCCCGCCAAGTCGAAGCACTGTTTCTACACGGCACACTGTGTGGGCTTCCTTGGCAGACGTTTAGTGGCTCGAGCTTCAGCCACAAGCCTGGAAATTTTTGGGACTTGGATTATCGGCGTCGCGACATGCAGGCGGAGCCATCGTTATCTTCATCCATTGACGCGACCAAGCGGGAGCATCGTTGTTTGCGTTTGGAATTCGACGACGAATCTTTTTTTCATCCACCACTCTACCGATCCGCACCCATAATACTTAATCATAAGCCGACTCCAGCAATGGCAGCAGAAGTTGACAATGGTTCTAATATTTCCCACCTCGAATCACTAATCCTCGAAAACGCCCGAAAGTCCAAATCACTTTACGCAAGCACGACATCAGACTCCGGAAGGAAGCGATTGAAGCTTGACCCAGGACTAACATCCGAAGACCCGGACATCACAAAAACGTCTCTTTCCCTCCGTTTACATGCCGAATACGACGATGTCCAAACCCTCCCCGAAGTCATCGCCAAGAAGCTCCCAGCACCGGGCCCGCGAAAGAAGAAGCCCAAAGCCGACGAGGCGCCATCCAAGTCAGAAGAACACGCACGCAAGCTGATAGAAGGAATACCAACAAGCAAAGCTCCCGGCGGACCCAACTCCAATGCCCTTGTCTTGTCCCGACGACCAGGCTCAGGCGCATCAACAGCCGGCGGCAGTAAACCCAATGCGCAGCGCAACGAACCACAAAATGCCCTCACCCGCCGACAAGACAACATCCTCGCACAGCCCAGACCAGACTGGCATCCGCCCTGGAAGCTCGCGCGCGTCATCAGCGGACACTTGGGTTGGGTGCGCGCGCTGGCCGTCGAGCCAAACAACCAGTGGTTTGCTTCTGGTGCTGGGGATCGCACCATCAAGATCTGGGATCTGGCATCGGGTCAGCTCAAACTGACCTTGACGGGGCATATCTCGACTGTGCGCGGGTTGGCCGTCTCTCCACGACATCCATACATGTTTTCCTGCGGCGAGGACAAGATGGTCAAGTGCTGGGACCTCGAGACCAACAAGGTTATTCGGCATTACCATGGTCACTTGTCTGGCGTTTATACCCTTAAACTGCATCCTACCCTGGATGTGCTTGTCACAGGCGGTCGCGACGGCGTAGCGAGAGTGTGGGACATGCGCACTCGAAGCAACATACATGTTCTCTCGGGACACACGGGCACCGTTTCGGATCTTGTCTGCCAGGAGGCCGACCCGCAGGTAATCACGGGCAGTTTGGATTCAACAGTGCGCATGTGGGATCTAGCGGCAGGCAAGACGATGGGCGTCTTGACGCATCACAAGAAGGGTGTCAGAGCGCTGGCAACGCATCCGACCGAGTTCACGTTTGCAACGGGCAGCACTGGGTCAATCAAACAGTGGAAGTGTCCTGAGGGAGCCTTCATGCAGAACTTTGAGGGCCACAACGCCATCATCAACACCTTGTCGGTGAATGATCAGAATGTGCTGTTTTCTGGTGGAGATAACGGGTCGATGAGCTTTTGGGACTGGAAGTCGGGGTATAGGTTTCAGGCGCTGGATACCACCGCCCAGCCAGGCTCGCTCGATGCCGAGTCGGGCATCATGAGCTCGACATTTGATCTTTCCGGGTCGAGGTTGATATGTGGAGAGGCTGATAAGACGAGTAAGTTCCTGGTAGTTTTCGGTCGTTGATTTTTTTGGTTCAGATGCTAATTCATTATAATAGTCAAAATCTGGAAGGAAGATCCAAACGCTACGCCCGAGAGTCATCCGATGGAGTGGAAGCCGAGCTTGACGAGGAAATTCTGAAAAAAGATGGGCAGATGTAGATATAGAAATAACGTCTTGTGATCCGTTTCGTTTGCATTGCGGGGAAAGGGAGAAGAAAGAGAAAAAAAGGAGAGAAAAATATACAATCTGGAACACTAAAAATTTCCCATCATTCTTCAACCCTCTCTATATATACCAAGTTTGTTGGGTATCTATCTATCTATATAATTTTTTCCCCCTTCTGCGTGTTTTTTCTTTTACAGAATAACACCCACAGCTTTGATTTCGGGATCATCCCTAAACGCTAACCTGACCTCCTCATCGCCCACGGCTAACCTCATCTTGCTTGGCCGTTCGGGTTTTTGTCCCTCCAGGTTGATAATTCCAGCTCCAGTCAAATCCACCGCTGCCATGCTCAACCCGGCCGGCCGGATGATTTGTGATGTGTTCTTTCGCGAAGACGAAGAGGCGCCCATCAAACCCAACCCGGAATCGGTTGCCGGATTTACGGCGGCGGGAGCGGTCGCCTTCCTATCCAGCAGAGTCAGGGGCCGACTCTCCCCAGCCAGCTTCAACATCCTCTGCATCTCCTCGAGCACGTCGCCAAATGTGCTCTCCGCTAGTCCTGTGCGCTGCGTCCGCATGGATAGAGCGGTGAGCAGCAGCCTCGAGGCAAAAGGTAGAGACCGGAGATACTGCTGGAGCGGATTGCTGGTCGCCTCGCTGATGGCGCGGCGGATCGTTTCGATCGTCACCCTGCCGGCCGAGGGCTTCTTCTTGCTCTTCTGCGGGGATTCCTGCTCCTTCTTCCTGGCGGGTGTCTTGCTGGGCGTGTTTGGGGTTTCGTCCGGGGAGTTGGCAGCGGCGGCTTTGGCATCGGCTTCGGCGAGCTCGACCGCCCGCCGGCAAATGTCGAGCGCGCGGCGGGCGTCGCCGCTCACGGCCGCCACCTTCCTGGCGGCGAACTGGATCGCATCCGCGTCGACTATGTCCCCCGGAACCCCCTCGAGGCGGGATTGCACGATGCGCATCAGCTGCTCGTGGTTGTATCCCGGAAACGTGATGCGGGTCAGGCCCAGGCGGGAGGAGATCTTGTTGCTCAGCGTCCGCTCGGGCAGGTCCATGGTGTTTGCTACGGCCAGGACGATCAGGCGGCTGTGGCGCAGTCCGGGCCAGTTGAAGAAGTTGTACATGACTCCTTGGTTTTTGGTCACGAGCTGGTCGAGCTCGTCCATCAGCACCACGCAGGGCACGCGGCGAGGGGACGGGTGGCTGAATTCTCGCTCGAGCAGGTCGAGGGCCTGCGCTGGGCTGACGCGCTGCCCTTTGAGTGCCTCCCAGAGGAGGGAGTAGGATTGGTGCGGGTCGGTGATCTTCATGCCGTTGATTTCGACGAATATGAAGTCGTCCAGCTCGTCGGCGCGGACGGCGGCGTCGAGGTGGGAGACGACTTCGCGGACCGTAGCCGTCTTGCCCGTTCCTGGGGTGCCCGAGATGTAGATGCATGTTCCGGTGCCATCTGTAATGGCTGCTTCTAGGTGGGAGTAGACGAGGCTGAATTCGGATTCTCGACAGGGGAGGCTGGTTGGTACCGAGGCGACGTGGAGCTGAGTGCGGGCGAGTTGGTATGGCGAAGATTGGACGTTGAGGGGGGAGAGAAATCTGGTCGCGAGGGGGGTGAACTCGAGGTGTTTCTTGACGAGGATACGGCGGTGAGATGAAGGGGTGGCTGGCTTGCTGGCGCCGGGCTTTCGACGGCTGCTTGGGGTCACGGCGTCTTTTGTACGGGCCTTTTTGGGCGTTCTTAATAAGCCTGGCGCGTAGTCTCCGTCTTGTTCAGCTTCGGCTTCGGCCTTGTAATCTCTGTCAGGGGAATCGGCCTTTGCTGCTCTTGCTTTCCGAGTTGCCTTGGTTTCCCTGCGGATCATCTCCTGCAGAGCCTCGATGTCCTCCTTCCCATGATAGATGTCCTCCCATATGAACTCGTCGGTATATGTGCACGTCCTGGTGTTGCAACCTCTTCGGCAGATGAAAACCTTGCCAAACTCCTTTGCTTTTCGCGACACCTTGCCGCCTGGGTATTTTTTACTAAATGCAGCCTGGGACATGACGTAGGCCTTGCCATTAATGGTGGTAAGGGAGTTGACGTCGAATGAGGTGGTTAGGTATAACTCGTTCTAGATGGTCAGTCAGCATCGTTGGCTGAAGAATTTCGCAAACCGAACCAGGAGACCTACTTCGAGATAGTCCGTTCTCTTCTTCGCGCTGCGAATCTCTTGCTGCGACGAAAACCACATAAAGTTTGCTGCCTTCTCTCCATCCTCATCAATCTGAAAATCGCATATTATGCCGACCCAGGCCTCGTTGGAGCCTTCAGCCTTGAGCAGCATGGTTTCACCGAGGTAGCATTCGAAGCTGCCCATGCGGGCTCCAATGATTTCCCCGTTATGTGTTGTTGTTGTTGTTGTTGTTGTCGTCGTCGTCCTCTTTCTTTTTTTTCCATCTTGTGGCGCATCTCCTGGCTCGGATGATTCGTCCTCGTAGATCCATTCCCAGGGGTGGTCGTCGGTCCCCAGCTCGTCATCTGAATCTTCTCTTGTGATGCCTGGTAGGTAGCGTGCCGTCCTTTTGGGGCGGCCCTCGACAATGCCTGGCATTGTTTGTTTATTTGTTTGTTTGTTGAATACGAGGTTTTGAGGGGGTAAATAGATATTGACTCTTTTTGCCAAAATTTTTTTGTCACATTAGCCAAGTGATAGAACCAATGTGTAAATGGTGCGATCAAGGAGAGTGTTGATTACGACGTAGTGCTATGTATGAAGTTTTGGTGCTGTCACAAAAGGAGGTGCTGATGGCCCCTTGGGCCCGTCACGTCTAAGTGAACGCGTTGCGAGCGAAGCTTTAGCGCGTCGGTTTCCATTAAATCCCCTGTCCCATGGCAACTGCCGAGCGCTAGACACTCGTTAAATGAATATTCTGTGTGCAGCTATCTAACAAACACATATCCAGCTAATCGAGACGACATTCCTTCCCTGTCATGCATCGTCTTCCACTTCACATGCTCAAAGCAGCTTCCAATCCGCTGTGATGCTCCAAACAGCGCCCTAAACGAATTTCACCATCCCTGACCAAACTTTCCTACCTTATCTAGATAACCACCTAATATCACATTGTATCCGTGATTACATCCAATCGATACAAAGATTGCAGGAATCTGGTTGCCCCTGCATCATCAACCCCAGCCTTCACCAGCTACTGGATCATCCGTAAACGGGGGCCTTGCTAAATGTGATCATTCTTCCCCTCCTTTCAATCGGTGGGCATGTGGTGGGCATGTGGTTCTTCAAGACCTTCAGTGCCAGCGCAGGCTGACGAGCTCTCGCGCACCCTGAACCCGACGCCTCTTTGGTTCTTTTTCGTGCCGCGGTTGAGCGGTAGGCTGTTCCATCATGTAGCCGAAACCTAAAATTCAGGAGACACACCGCGGTCATCTCCTGTATCTCCTCATCTTCTGGCCTCGTCGATTGAGTCCCGCCGCTTCAACCGTGAAAAGCGGATCTTGTCTGCCGGCCAACGGGTGTCTGTCGAGCTCCGCCCCCGGGCCGGGCGACGGCATTTAGGCTCCCGTCCCAAATTTTGCGACCCTCCTGCTTTCCGTATCCTTTTAACTTTCTCCATCTACTTACTTGGCTGATATTCAGTGATACATACGGCGGATTTCGACACCAGAACCTTCACATTTACATCCTGGCCGCCTTCTCGTGCTCAAGGTGGTTCTTATCCTCCCACAGGCAAGTTCATTATTGTCAAGATCAACAAGTTTTCGAGCCTCCTACCTCACCTCGACTGCGAAGGTCCCTTCACAGTCGATTCCGGTTCTTTCCCCATATCCTCTTCACTTCCTAAGAGACATAAAAGTGTCATTTACCTGCTTTTGACAAACCCACTCCTGTGGTGGCACAAAGTTGCCTGTATTGGTGTGTTCACCTTTACTTATGTATTCTATATGATACGGACCAGTTCTGATCATCTTTCGACAGCTAATACTTCTGCAGGTAACAGTCATTGTTGGTCAAGTAAGTTCACATCTGGCCCATGCGACCTAGGCAGTTGTCTGGGCCCCTCGTTTTGCCAGAGTTCTGCCCTGCATCGTGGGAGTTCTGTTTGCTTCCACCGCCTCCGTGGTGACGATCTTACCACTGGCGATTGGCAGGCAGACACTGCACATACCTCCTTCCCTTCAGCATTTTTACCATCTCAGCCAACACCCAGTTGCTCCTGCCATCTGTCTCAATTCTATCCTTGCACGGGTGGTCAAAGCTTGTTGAGTCACCAACCGGCTCCATTTCATTCCCGCAACACCTTCCTTGTCCGAGATGTTTCTTGTCGTTGAAGCTCACTGTCTCGCATCGAAGATCACTGTCTCGCATCACCAACTTTCCTTCAAAGCCAAATCATCCCATCTCTTTTTCTGACCGCATCCTAGAATATCATCAACAATGGACACAGACCTGAGACATTTGACTCGCGGCGGCGAGCTGCTGGTTTCGTTTCGGCGACCGCAAGTGAGGGCAACCGTAAGTTCTGCCATCTTAAATGGATGGGACGGATGCTAAAAAAAAAACATATACATAGTCATATCTTTCCCTTCCACGGGAGGACCAAGATAGCCTGATTGACTTTGACCCGGCCAGCTTCGACTGGGCGACGAGGGCCGAGATGGTCGGCAGGAAACATCTTGCCGACATCAAGATCATCGAGGCCGAAGATGGCACAGCTGCCATTCGGATCCGGGCGGCATCCCAGGTCGTTGCGAAAGCCGCCCTCGAGGAGATGAAGCAGCTGATTATCTCTGCCGATGCCCCCGAGGTGTGGAAGCCGAAAGTTCTGGTTCATCCTCCCTGCAGCGGGGAATACCATTTCACGGCGGCACTGCAAGTCGATAATACAGATGGCACTCGGCGTCCAGCCGCCCGAAGCTCGGATGGCGTCATCATCACGACCGCAAAGTACAAGGATGATCTCGCCTCGGCTCTCGACCGCGCACTGGTTCAGCTTCGCAATGACCCTAACCGACTTCAGATGCGCGTCAACTTTGGCAAGGTCGCACTCGGTCAGTGGAACAAGAACAAAACGACTTACTCCTTCGGGGAGCTGGAGGCGGCGTTGCGTGTTGCTGGCTCCAGAGAATACGTCTCTTTGACTGGCCGGTAAGCTTGTGGATTCTCTTTAATCACATCCCTCGCTATTCTAACGAATGTCAGTGTGACCATGAACGCAATCGAAGCCCTGAGAATTGCCCTGTCAACCCGGTGTGATAGTTTACCCGAGGTGGTGCGAGAGAACCTGGAGGTAACCAAGCCAGAGCTCAGCATGTATCTCGTGAGCAAAAATTTAGCCATCCAGTGCCCACTTGAGCCTGTGACCGTCAAAGAGAAGCAGGCCACCATAAAGCATGGCGCCAACCGCAATGTCAAGCAGTATGCTATTGGCACTTTGAAGGGACACCAGCGCGACAAGAATTACAAGAAGGTGGCCATAATCACTTCTTGCCCTGAGAGGTAAACAAAGGAATACATTGTAATGGGTAACGTGTGCTGACCATGAGATAGCCACTATGACTGGGATGTTGAGATTTCCAGGGAGATGGATCGCCCCGAAACCAAAGCTGTCTTGCCATTTGATGCCAAGGCTGTTAGCAAGTTTTCCAGGTTTACCGACAAGACACTGGAGGGAGACTTCCCTGTGGTCTCTGTCATGAGGTCATTCGCCGAAGCCAACCATATCAGCGAGATTTACGGCAGAGCTACTTGGACGTACCAGTTGAGCATCAAGTACGCCCTTGAGATTTCCATCTTCCATATCTGGGGTGCCGACACTTCGGAGGACCCAACTACGCTGGCAACCATTTCATTGTACAGCAAGGACTGGGATGATGATATGGCTGTTCCTCGCGAGCTTCCAAGATCATGGGACACCTCTTTTGCAGCTCAGTTCCTGAAGCCTTACTATGAGGAGGAAGCACCAGAGCCTCTGTCTGGCGAGGAACACGAGCTCAACAACTTCCTCTCTTGGGTCCACTGGATCCAGAAGATGCTCGATGCGCTGAATCCCGAGGAGGCACCTTCTGAGGAGAAGCACCCCGATGAGGTGTATCCGGATGAGCCATCGGATTAGAACCTCTAGTGTGTTTCCGAGAACATCGGGACATATCTGCTCGGACTTGCCACCCAGGAAGACGCCGCTTTGGTCATCTGCAGTCGTGCATTTTTTTTTTTCTCTTTAGCGAGGATATTTATCGACGATCATGATGTCCCAATATTAAAAAGAGAATCAGCAAGCGGATTCTTGTGGAGAATGAAGGGGAAAAAAAAAAGAGAGGGAGAGAGAGAGAGAGAGAGATAAAAAGTCGGATGAAATATGGAAGACAGTAAGCACAAACACAATGAGAATATGAATGGCTTGCAAATACTGACCCTGCTCCTCCCTTCAGGTAGCAGGATATTGACTCAATATACTCGACTGCTTCAGCAACATGCCATGGTCTGTGGTGGTGGTATAGACTTAATTGAAGGAAAACAAAAAAAGGAAAAGGCTGGATGTACTATAGCTCTGGGCCGTACTGCTTTGGGTTCGATCTCTTACCCTTGATTGGTTTTGTGAGCGCGAACCAGGCTCTTTAATGATATTCGACGTCCAAAAACGATGACTTGACTTTCACATGCAACATTTGTCTCCCCCAAGTGTGGAGTATCATTCGACGTCAAGAGGATTGGTTTTTTTCCGCATGTATAGCACCATTTCAATTCCAGTCAAGGACAAGAAGGAAACCCCCCGTGACGCTTCATCTGGCGATTCTCAAAGGTAGGTAAGACCTGATCATGGTATTTGTTCTACTCCTACTTTGGACTATCATGCTGCCGCTTGTTGCTGCTGTCCCTGCCCCTGAGCCAAGACCTTTTGCCTAAGGACTTCCTCGACAAGGCGAAGGTTCTGTGTCTTTCCTTGGACGATTGCCTCGAGACCTTGAATGTTGCCTTGCAACTCCTTGACTTTTTCTTGGTAGAACGTTGCGGCATCTTTGGTATCCTGATTTTAAAATAAGAAGATTAGTGGAAGACACATCAAGAAACAGATATAACAATGTTATGTTTTAGGGGAGCGATTGGGGTTTTGGGGAATTTTGGTTTTTTCTTTTGTTCATGAAACATACCTTTTCTACATAGAAACCTGTACCGACGTCTACTATCACGCGGCTGGGGTCTGAGAGGCGACCTTTGACGTAGAGGGAGTTGGTCAGGGGTACCATGATTGGTTTTTTCTCTGTTTGCTTGGGGAAAAAGCATTAAAACAAGGCAGGTTGAAGTTAGTATAATGAGGAAACACCAATGTGTGTGTGTGTAGAAAGTAGGTAGAGGAATATTCATGTTGTGTAGCACGGTTTGTAATGATGAATGAGCAAAATGATAAAAAAAAAAAAAGGAAGACGAAGAAAGATTAATCTCACGATATTAAAGAACAAAAATAGGAATGGTTTAAAGGGAGAGAGGGGGGGAAAGTGTATACAAGGAACAATGAAAGAGAGAAAGGGGGAAGGGGGGGGGGGGGAGGGGTTGTTTGTCAGTGAAAGATTTGCGAAAACTGAACGAACCATCAAAGTATGTTTCCCCGGCCGTGACGACGCGCAAACACTCCTTAAACTTGTTTTGGGCGGCGGCGAGCTGGGCGTAAGAGGTTGAGAGGTGCTCGACTTCCTCGTCCAGCTGCTTCTTGACCGCGCTGAGCTGTTGAGGCGTCAAGGTGTCCAGAGATACTGCGGATCCGGTACGAATGAGGATTTTTGTTAGATAATATACACCAACGGCATGCTTGTATGATGAGACGATGGAAAAGGAGGGGTGAGTAGAGATGGTGGGGAAGGGAGGGGGGAGTGGTTTGATTGGGAAACTGACTTTGCTCGCCGCCTTGTTGTCTTGGTTGAGATGACATTTTGAAAGATGATTTATTTGTTTTGGAAGTGTGAGTTCGAATGGGCTCGTGAAAACAAAAACACGCACAGGCTGGGGTGTGTATAACAATGAGTGAGTGAGAGTACCTGGTAAAGCTTGAGTCTTCAGGGCCGGGGTGAGTTGAGCGTTGTGGTTGCCCCACTCTCACAAACAGAGCTTTGGTGGGGTGGGTATGTTTGCAGGGGGGTCCGCTGCAGGGATCCAAGCTCTTAGAGGGTCTCGGATTCAACGTCACACATGGTGGGGGGTTGATGCAGTTATCGGGTATCTGTGAGATCACCCGCAAACCTTAATGTTTGAGACTGTGTATGTGTGTTTGTTTTGAGCTGAAAGAACATTAGACTTGATCAAGAGGAATTTTCAATCTACAAAACTTCAGTTGACAGAATAAGGCGTATGTCAAAGTCCTAGATATTAATACTCCTGGAAGTCCTGAAAGTCCTAAGGGCATATTTACAGAGTCCGACAAAATTAAGGAACAGAAATCCGAGAGTTTGAAAGGAGAAATCTGCCTGCAAGAAGCCGTAAAAGATCTCTCTAGATTTTTTTTTTTTTAAGAGAGTCCCCTCCCCCCTCTGTTTGTGGTGTGGTTATCTATCTCACTCATTCCTTCATCTTTCTCAAATTTCTCAATCTCAAACATCTTCAACCACCCCTCAAACAAAGCCCATCATGCCTCTCTCCCCTCCACCAGGCACGCGCATCTCCTCCGGCACCAACGGGCGCTGCCTCGTCGCTACACAGACTTACAACCCGGGATCGGTCATCGCCACTTTCCCTTCCCCAATCCTCGCTCTTCCCGATGGTCCAGGCGCAAAAACAACATGCAACTGGTGCCTTCGGGTCGGCAGCCCGAACGATTCCACCAAGCTGAAAGCATGCACGGGCTGCAAGGCCACCGTCTACTGCGACGCAAACTGTCAGCGCGCTCACTGGAAGGCGATCCACAAGGCCGAGTGCAAGGTCTTCAACAACCTCCAAAAGGAATTGGGGAAGGACTGGCTGCCTACCCCCGTCAGGGCGACTGCGCAGATACTTTTGCTCCTGAAAGCCGGCAACGGCGCGGTGGCTGACGCCTTTGAGGGAAACGACAAGCTGGAAGGAAACGTGGAGGGCTTCAAGACGGACGCAAAAGTCTGGCAGGACTTTGAGCTGATGGCTACCGCGGCGGCCGTCTACACGGGCTCGTTGCAGAACGAGCAAGCGTTGAACGCGGCCAAGGATGTGCTGTGCCAGGTGCAGACGAATGCTTTCAACAGGCTCGACGCGGACACGGGATCTAGTGGAATATTCTTGGACAGGAACTTGGCCATGGTCAATCACTCGTGCGTGCCGAATGCTTTTGTCGGGTTTAACAAGAGGACAGCGACGTTGAGAGCTGGACGGCAGATCGAAGAGGGAGACGAGATTACCATTTCTTATATCGGTATGTCCTTCTGATTACGCTTGTATTGCTGGATGTCTGCTAAACTTCTTTTGATATCTCAAGACAACTCACTCCCCGGAGTAGCGCGCCACGAGGCTCTCAGACTCTACCACTTTCAGTGCGCTTGCCCTCGCTGCGCTGACAAGCTTGACGTCTACGAAGTCTGCCAAGCATCACCGGTTATCCCTCTCAACTCGTTCAGTCTGCAACCAGACCTGGAAAAGCTGCGGAACCCACCAATCGATCGCTCAAAGGTCTCGAAAGAAGAGGCCGAGGCCATCTACGTAGAATGGTACGAGAAAACCAACTCAAGAACCGACGACGCCATTGATATCGCCAGGGACCGGTGGAAGATCGTCAAACCTCTCGTCGAAGCCAAGATGTGGGCGGTCGAGCCGCTCCCGACCACCATTTTGCACCTCTGCAACTTTTTCCAAACCAGCTACAAGTGGGTAGTCTACGCGCTGCCCTTGACTTGCTTCCTCGCTACGGAATGTGATCCCTTCAAGTTGCCGACGCCGTTCGAGGCCTGGAGAGTTAAGGGGCTGCTCTCTGTTGTTAAGCTGCTGGCTTACACGGGCGAGCTGACGTCCAGTGGTGAGCTTGCCAAAAGGTGTCCGCACGAGGGCATCGTAGGTGCTCTGGCTCTGGCGGATCAGGTCACCATGTGCCAAGCGCTTCTGCACCTCGGTATTCATCATGGGTCGATCGGGGCGGACGAGAACTGGCAAGTCCTCGTGGACGCTAGGGCGATGCTGAAGGATCTCGAGAGCTTGCCGGGCAGAAAGAAGGAGTCAGAGTTGATCCAGGCGTGGGCAAAAGATCCTGAGCATCCTGAGGGACGGACCTTCTTCGAGGAGGAGGTTCTCAAGTCCGTCAGGGAGCTTGCATCGTTTACTCCTGAAATACTGGACGCTGTACTGGGGGGCAGCCTGGAGGTAGCAAGACATTAATTGCAAATACATATCACCGCATTTCGCTTATCATTTGCGTTCCCCGTGTGTTAAATTTCTGCTTGTATGTTTTTAAATACGCTGCGATCAAGAGAACAGGGTTTTTTTTTTTTTTTTTTTTTTTTTTTTTTTTTTTTTTTTGACACATTTTTTTTTTTTTTTTTTTTTTTTAAATTTTTTTTTAATAATTTATTGTTGTTATTCAAGGCACATTATATTTTTTGGGGTGTTAATATGGGTTTGTGGGTGGGGGGGGGGGGGGAG
>MU865115.1:6071-58163 GCA_033576145.1 Cladorrhinum samala | reverse complement strand
ATTCCTAATGGGGGGGGTTATATTTTTTTTTTGTTTTTTTTTTTTCTTGTGTGGGTCTTTGATTTTTGGAGCAAAAAAAATTTTTTTAAATTTTTTTTATTTTTTATTAAAAAAAAAAAAAAAAAAAAAAAAAAAAAAAAAAAAAAAAAAAAGTCAAATCCTGCTCATAAAAAGCGAAGAATAAGTTAAAATACAAAAGAACCAAGGAGATAGAGAAGTGAAGAAAAAAAAAAATGGTATGATGACAGAAGCAACAAAAAAAAAAAAAAAAAAAAAAAAAAAGAAAAGGCAAGGAAAGGAAAGGTATTAAGGACAGGATGGCCCAGTATGGGACCGAAAAAAAAAAAGATAACGAGGCCTTTCTCGACCCGTGGCAGTATAATCGATGCCCACCCCAAAAAGAGCAGCAAAGTATTAGCCCCCGGAATAACATGCAAAGTAATCCCCCCCCACCCCTCTCAAGTTTGAATATCGAAAAAGCTCAGTCCAGCCCAGCCATTCCTATCACAACTCCCACTTGATCATTCCTTCACCCCCTAAGGTCCTTTCTCTTATCTTTTCCCTCTCCAATAATTCGGCGCTTCATATTTCCTTCAGAAACCCCCCTTTCCCTCATCTTTATTCGTTCACATAATTCTTTCTTTTTGTTTATATCCTTTATCCCTTCACGACCGACTCGTCCATACTCAAACACACACCCGGCCTCCCTTTACCCCATCCCCTTTCCACTTTAAAACAGCAGCTCATTTCGCCCCTTTCCTCCTTCATAGTAAAGCCAGTTTTTCCATCATGTTATTTTTTTCAAGAAAAACTGACAAACTTTGGATCCCTCGGCCTCCCGTCCGCCCCGATGCCGTTGGCTGCGAACTTTTGCTCCATGTAGACCTTGCGCGCGTCGTCGAACTGCATCCTCCGCTTCTTCATGATGAGCAGTATCTCCCTCTTGGCGGCGCCGTCCAGGCCCGAACGGGAGTCGTTGGCGTCTATGTTTTGCGACAGGTCAAAGTTTGACGACGAGAGGCCCGCCTCCAAGTCGTCGGCAAAGGTGCCGCCCGTGGGTACCGAGACGTATTGGTGGAACTGTGGGGGAAGCCAGTGGCGCCGCGTCAGGTAGAGGGCAGTCCCCGACGCGAGGACGAGGAGCGCCAGGGAGGGGACGAAGTATGACATATTTTTTTTTTGGAGGGGGTTTTGAATATGAGCGTTGGGTTGTTGGTTTTTGTTTTTCGCACAGCCAAATTTGAAAAAGAAAGAAAAAGAAAAGAAGCGATTCCCGAGTGTTTTGTTGTTTTGTTGAAGTGAAATGGTTTTGTTGTTGGCTTGTGAGAATCTGTCTTGTTCGTTCGTTTGGTAGGAGGTAGCCCTTGAGAATGCGACAGACAGGTGGGATGTTGCGCGCAAAGAGGAAATGGAAATCAAAAGTTTGAAGGAAAGGACGGCAGGTCGGGCGGTAGTTGGAACAAAAGTTAGCAAAAAGAAGTTTGTGTTTTAGCAAAGCGCTTTATTCTAGACTAGATCCGACATCATGTCCTCTGTTTTTGGGGAAACGAAGGCGAATGATAGTAACGGGGGAAACAAGAGGGTTGAATGTCTGCTGCAAGTGATGCATCCAAGAGCGACGATCAAGCTACTGATTACCACCCGAGCCCCCGGCTGGGCGAAGCACAACTGCTTCGTCAGCTCGTCAGCAGGTGCGAGATGACATGATGGTGCTTGGCACTTGGCACGAACGCACAGACCAGCAAGTTTTGTCGGGCTGGATAGGGCGAGCAGACTAGTCCGGTAACGGCAAGTTAGGCGAGCCCACATTCGAGAACGCCAAAAAAATCCAGGTGCTGGTGTCCGAAATTCAAGAAGAGTGAAGACTTGTGTTAACCCAGCAGACGACTTCAATCTAACTGAACCGCCTCGTTCACCTCCCAAACCGACTCATTTTATCCGCCAAGATGTCCAACGTCTCTGCTGACCTTATCTGGGAGGTTGCCCGTGAGTTTATTGAGTCAAGAGAATAAATCCTGTGTGGGGAAGATTATTGACAAAATATCTTTTGATATTTAGGCCACCAGAATGCCTTCCTCGTGAAGCGCAACACCAACGGCGGTGTCCGGTTCTCCAAGGACCCCCTTAACCTCACCAACGTCCACTCCCGCAAGGTATGTGCTGGTAGATTTTGTAAGAGTAAAGAAGAAGTGCGATTGGAGGTTAACAAATCGTATTTAGTTCGCTGGTTTCGTCAACGACAAGGTACGATAAAAATCCGAGCCCGAGCAATTGACCACGACGTCAACCATTACGATGCTCCGAGATGTGGGATGAGAAAAGGAATTCAAGACTGATGCAACTTCGATTAGGCCGTTGGTATTGCCCCTGCCGAGAAGGGTGGTGTCGAGGTCATCAGCAAGAAGGCCTCTGCCAGCAACAAGCCCGCTTCCGGCCGCATTTCCACCGTCTATGGCGCCAACAAGTCTACCCGCAAGTCAGTACACCTGAGGAAGGAGGGAAGTATCTGCTGATGGAGTCCATGTGCTGATATCTCGGATCTATAGGACCTACAAGTCCATTGCTGCCACCGTCGCCAAGAACGGCTACCGTGCTGACCTTCTCCCCTTCGCCGTTGCCCGTGCCAGCGCCATCCGCCGCTCCCAGAGACCCGTCAAGCCTACCCCCGAGCCCAAGCTCCGTGGCAAGAAGGCCGCTGCTGCCAAGTCCGAGTAAAGGGGTTGCTTTGCAGTTGAACGTGTGCTAGTGGAATTGGAAAATCAAATAGCACCTCCGCGATGAGAACAGCATTATCCTCGATCGAAGAAAACGAGAGAAGATATAACATGACAAACGAATTAATGGCATGTGGGGAGGCAATCAAGAAAAATAGAGACGGATTGTCACATCCTACATTTCGGCAATGGGGGTTATGGCGTTTTGTCATACCAGAAGACGAGAAATCATCAAATCAACTCAAGCGGGATCTTTTTGATGTCCAATAAAGAGACAAAAGAATCAATCCAAGGACCTATGCCGTTGTGGTTGTTTGTGAGGCAGTACGGAGTAATGAATGGGCCTTGGCTTTACCCATGTCAAAGTCCAAGGCAATTACCAAATACCGAGCCGGCTCTCGTTGCATGCGTGTGAACCGGTGGTCATATGATTGTAGAGACGCCAGAAAGGGGGCAAGCTGCCGAAGGGAAAGGAGATAATGATTTGGGAATTGCATCAAACCCAGCCAGTTTATACACCAGATCCTTGTATTGCGGACCATTTCGTTAGTTTGCTGGCTAGGAAGTATGGTAGTTTCCCGATCTAGCCCGAATCCTCAAACCCGAAAGCCGGGACCTGCCTCGGAATCCACACTTTTCGGGAACCATCACGTCAAACATGGGGATAATGGTAGGCAACTTGCCTCGGAAGAAAACAATTGATGAAATTGAAGCTTTCCAGGGGTTGATGAGGTGCCGAACAAACAAACGAGGGTGATGCATCAACAAAATGGCGCCTTTTGTTAATGCAATTTTTTTCGACGTCTGTAACATTATGCACGGTAAAATGGGATATATGTAGAGTTGCGCTTAAGGCAAGAAAACGCGGGGCACATGGCGAGCTTGGAGCGATTCCTGTGGTTCGTTTGGCTGCATTGACCAGGCGGCATCTCGCTGGGGCTCAACCTGGAACCTCGATGTCGCGATGTCGGGGGTGCGCGCGGGGCAGTTCACGACCCCGCTAAGAGAGGTACTTAAGCTGGCCACATAAGCTCTGCCCCTCCCTTCGGTCCCCCTTTCCCCGTTGAGTGGCTCATCTGATCTAGTCCCGACCATTTCTTTCTCCAAAGTTTATTCTCCTGTGAATATCCTAAACGAAATTCAGTTGTTTCTCATCTTCGCGAACCTTCTGGTACGGTGTTCTTCCTCGGTCGCAATTGGCGTCTTTGCGTGTACAGGCATTATACAAAGAACCTATAGCTAACATCGGAATTTCCCCCTCTTCAGAATTTACCCCTCCTCCACCAAAACCAATCTCCCTCAACCCCCAAAACTCAAGATGGTCAAGGCTGGTAAGCAGTATCAAAGCCCTTTCGCGAGGGAACTCAAAGTGGTCTGATTATTGGAGATAGTTGTTGCTGGCGCCTCTGGCGGCATTGGCCAGGTATGTTTGCGAATATCCATTGCGTCTTGTTTTCCTGTTTGCTGACTTGACGGCCACGCAGCCCCTTTCTCTCCTCCTCAAGCTCTCTCCCCTAGTCGATGAGCTCGCCCTCTATGATGTCGTAAACAGCCCCGGCGTCGCTGCTGATCTCTCTCACATCTCCTCCAACGCCGTAAGTTCGAATTCGCCAAGCAAAAACCCAAAAGCCAAACGAAAAAAAAAAAAAAACCAAAAAAAACTCCGAAAACCGGACTTTGACTGACTTATTCCGCAACAGAAAACATCTGGCTACCTTCCCAAGGACGATGGTGCCAAGGCCGCTTTCAAGGATGCCGACATCATTGTCATCCCTGCTGGCATTCCCCGTGTGTATATCATGGTCAAAAATGGCAGGGCAGTATTAGGTTTCTAACCAAGATCTTTCTAGGCAAGCCCGGCATGACCCGTGACGATCTCTTCAACATCAACGCCGGCATCGTCAAGGGCCTTATTGAGGTTGCCGCCGAGGTCGCCCCCAAGGCTTTCATCCTCGTCATCTCTAACCCTGTCAACTCCACCGTCCCCATCTCCGCCGAGGTCCTCAAGGCCAAGGGTGTCTTTAACGCTCAGCGCCTCTTCGGTGTCACCACCCTCGATATCGTCCGTGCCGAGACCTTCGTTGCCGAAGTTGCCGGCAAGTCTAACCCTCAGGAGCTGACCGTCCCCGTCATTGGTGGACACTCTGGTGATACCATTGTCCCGCTTTTCAGCCAGATCAGCCCCTCTGTGACCATTCCCGATGACAAGTACGAGGCTCTCGTCAACAGGGTTCAATATGGTGGTGATGAGGTTGTCAAGGCCAAGGATGGTCTTGGATCCGCCACCCTCTCCATGGCTTATGCCGGTTACAGGTAAGTCACGAGACGAGACACATAGGTGGTGAGAAAAGAAAATTTAGCTAGGTTCTAACTGTTTACTTCCCTAGATTCGCTGAGAAGCTCCTCAAGGCCGTCAAGGGTGCCAAGGGCCTCGTCGAGCCAAGCTACGTTTATCTCCCCGGTATTCCCGGCGGTGAGGAGATCCAGAAGAAGGTCGGCGTTGACTTCTTCTCGGTCCCCATTGAGCTTGGCGTGAGTGTTCCCTACACGATATACAAGTGTGCAATTTGGTGCTGACAAGTCTAATAGCCCAACGGTGCCGAGAAGGCCCACGATGTGCTTGGCAACATTACCGAGAGGGAGCAGAAGCTCCTTGACGCCGCCATTGCTGGTCTCAAGGGCAACATTTCAAAGGGCGTCACCTTTGCCAACGCTCCTCCTGCTCAAAAGTAAACATTCCCCTCACTTCCCCCGATTTTTGGAAACATCTTGATATCCATTTCCCCTTATCATCACATGCCCGCGATGAGCTCTTGGGTTTCATGCTCGTGCTCGCTTGCGTCGATTTGAAGCATATTCGCTTTTCAGAGGGAGAGAAAAAGAAGAGAGGAGAGATGATATGGCTTTGTGCTCGAATCCTATAGCCCGTAAGCCATATATATCATATGTTACGCGTTATGACAGCAAGCATCACCAAAAAAAAAAAATAGAAATGATGAAAATTTAGGTTTTATATTTTAAACAGGAGGCTGATATAAAATTATTTTTGATTAATAGGTTGTAAGTGGGCGAAACACAAACTGAAAAGGGTTTGAAATGAAGCGAGGGGGAGAAAAGGGAAAAAAACAACGCCTTTGATTGGTTATTACCATCAAGTATGGAGTGTACAAGTAAGCCATAAGTTGATTCTTAGCATATGCCGTACATGCATATGCGGCATGCGGTTTTGGTAGCCACAAATGCGGGCTGGGCGAAGCGACCTCGGACCTGAAGGAGAAATTTTGAATAAAGAAAAATAATAATAATAGCAGCTCATTGATTTTTGGTTGAGACATTTTTGCAAAGGTGTGTGGGTGAGGGTGACTTACAGTGGGCTGTTATCAGGCTACATTATGTCCCGTTGCCTTTGATGGGTTGGAAACCATTTTGTTTTGTCATAAGCGAGTATTGACGAGACTTTAAACGGGGAGAATTATTTGTTGAAGGACAAAAACGGAACTTTTGGGGGTTATTATTATGTATGTATTATGTACTTTGAAAGAAGAATAAGGGTACCTATTTACCCGCCGGCATGCTTTGCGCCCCCTCTCTTTTCCGTCCTTTCCGTATGGCCCTACCTGCAGAGAACCAAACTGGAAGGCAAGAAGAATCCATTATTACTTGATGATCCATTTGCGCCTTTTGTCTCCCCCAATCCCCGCCCTTCCTTTCCCTTCCCTGTTCTCGAGATTTTCTCTCTGTTGAAAAAAAAAAAAAAAAAAAAAATGCTTGAGGTCGTCTAGACATGATGCGTCAAATCGAAAGTCCCATTTAACCAGCCGGACTCTTTGGCCCAAGAAAAAAAAAAAAAAACCGAAGAAAATCTAACGGAGATAAAAGAAATTCTTCTCTCAGTTCTTTCCGGCAATCGTCTTTATCTGGAAAACCGCCCCAGGCAGCTCGGTAGTTTCCGCTTGGACTGTAGCTTGTATCCCCATCGCTGCCAGGGCGCCGCGAACTATACCGCACGGTAGCCAGAGAAACTAAAAAATTGGACGTCAGTTATGGTTGTGGAAAAAGAAAAAATATAAGAATAAAACGAATGTCTGTAGGTAGGTGGTTGTGTGAAAAATATGGGTTAACATACCGGTTGAGCTCTCAACACGGCCTGACCGCCTGGTTCCGTGCTCATTCTCGAAAATGGGCGGAATTGATTGTCTGTCAGGACGTAGACGCCCTTTTTATTGTGTCTTATGTCAGCATATTTTGTTTATCAAAGGTTTGCTTTTTTTTTTTTTTTTTTTTTTTTTTTGGAAAAAAAAAAAAATTTCCGGTTCCCTCGTAGAGTTGTTGAGCAGCTCTTCATCGTCCTTTGGGGAAACAACTCGGTTTATCTTGAGAGGTATAAATCCCCTCTACTCTCAAGCACACACCACTTTCCCCTTTACTTCCGGGGCAAGTTTTTAAAGTTTTCTCAAAGACTTGTGAGGGATCCCCTCGGTCCTCTGGAAACTTATTCCCTGGCAACCCGAGCATATAAAAACCCCCTTCCCCTCCTTCTTCCGCTTGGAAGACTCGAAACCATCTTTGAGCTCTCCAAACAACCTATAAACAACCCCTCCCCCCCAACGACCAATCCAGAACGTATTGATACCCACTAACCAACGTAACAAAAACCTGAGGGAGGAAAAAAGAAAAACAAAAAGAAAAACAAAAAAAAAAAAAACTCAAACTCACCCGATGATTCGTCTTTAGGTTATCAACCTGCTTCCTAAAAACCAGCGTCCAGAGGTCCTTGCACAAAAACTTGATGACGTCGAGCGTGTCCCCGAACCTCGTCCGGTCCCTGCTGAACCGCTCAACCAGGCCCTGGCCGACCCGGTAACCGATCGACTCAAGCCGGAAGAAGACTGACTCCCTGAGCTCCTCCTCGTCCAGCACAACAGCAGCAGAAGCAGCAGGGGGTTCGCGTTCCTGCTCCTCTTTTTTTCCCTCTTGTATTTGTGATTGTATGGTTGGATCTGAACCGGTAGAAGGTGAAGAAGTCGCAGAAGAAGAAGAAGCAAGTTGATTCGTCACCCTGTAAGCCATGGGGACCATTTCTATCAGGAGGAAATCGAGCGAGGACGACGACAGGAACCTGGCGGTCGGGTCGGTCGAGTTGTAGGGCGGCATCACCGATTCGAACGACATGATGGGCTGGCCTTTATTATCTTTGTTTTTGGGGGAGTGGTTGAGTTTGAAGAGGAAGAGGCGGAGGAGGAGGAGGAGCAGGAGGAGGAGGAGGAGGAGGAGGAGTAGTCGATTCTCTTTTTTGAAATCGTTTTGTAAATAGGAGTAAGGCTGAGCTTTGCTATCCCGACTTTTTTTTTATTCTTGGAGGGGGGAGGTGCGGTTGCCGGTTCGTATCGCTTCAAGCTTGGTGTTGTTGCGCAATTAATTAGTTTTTGGAAAGGAGAAAAAAAGTCATTTAAAAATATTTATAAAATTTGGATTTCAAATTATCCTCAAGGTTTTTTTTCTTGGTGTCAAACTTGTTTGCTGGCGTGTTCGCAGTTGCGGGTTTCCCAAAAGTGATGATCCCCGCAAGATTGCTTTGGTATGTAGGAGCTTTGGGATAGCTGCAGTTGGCCGGGACCCATATATGCATATAAGCATATGATGCCATTATATGCATTTAAGATTTTACCTACACCAGGGGATTTTGACAACCACACACCCTCATAACATTCTTATAACAGCACACACATAAAAGATTGATAGACTTTGATTTGGTATCTGTCGAATCGAAAAAAAAAAAAAGTAGTCTTGACTTGGTCACGAAATCACCCATGAAAAGAAAGGTGAAGACTTCCTTTTAGCATCGTCCCAAGTAAAAAAAGGGATGACATCCATCGTTGAGAGTAGGTATTCATCCCGTCTTTTGTTGACCCAATCCTAAACTCCTGCTGTGATTGATCCCTCCTGTATCCCGGGCGCACTGTTATTATCAAAAGAAAAAGAGTACGAAAAAAAAAAAAAGAGTCAGAAGACTGTTGTGATATCGATCCCTCCCAGTAACGCCTCATTCATATGCCAGAGTCACCAATAAAAAAAAAAAAAAAAGAAAAACATTATGATACAGCCATCACGAGACCCTCTTCAACAAAATCCTGCTTATCTTGACAAGAATTTCAAAGTGATGCCCTTCAAGAATTACTTTCTTGCATTCTTTGCCTCGGCATCTTCTCTCTGCATCCTTTCATAATAGGAATTACCGGCGACGTCGCTATAGTTGCGATACATACCCTGCCGGCTATAGCTGGTGGCATTGGCGGTGCCGTCACCATAATTAACACGCTTTGCAGGACGTGCTGGGGTATCATCCTCATCATCAGACAAGGTCAGGTCGATAACATCGGGGGCCGGACGCTTGCTGGACGACCTAGGTGCGGCAGAGGCGTCTCGAGATATGCCACTGGCAGGAGTGCCGATATATGTAGCCGATGTTGATACAGAAGTCATGCTGGGAGTTAGGGTACTCCGCTCTCCCCTGGGGGCGACTTCAGAAATGACCAAGTCGTCATCAAGAACGAAGCTGTGGCCTTCGGTTTTAACGGGGGCAACAAACTCTTTCTTGGCACCGGGAACGCTCCATTCGGCGTTGGTGTCGATCGTGACTTGTTCCACCGAGTCATCCGTCCTGGATAGAATGTCCATGGCATACTCGTCGATCGCTAGCTGATTGAAGGGGGCGGGGTTGTTGCAGATGGGGCATATCCACTGGGGGCCCTGCTCTTGGAGTTGGAGATAAGATGTGGCGTCAAAGCACTGAATGTGGTTGCAGCTGACAGCGCGGCAAGGACGCTGCAGTCGCATGTAGGAGAGGGGGCATTTCAAACTCAAATTCTGAGATGTGGCCTCGATTTCGTCGTCGTTGTTTCGTCTCGTTACTGCGAGCCAAGAAAGGTTAGTGGGATGGAATACGCGCTTCCCTGATCTACTAAGCCCCCCCTCCCCCCCAAAAAAAAAACCGACTTACTCTCAGCGATGACTGATTCCTTCCGAATCTTCTTGGTTATCTGGCTCACCAAAGTCTCGACCGGAACCATCTTGCAGACGATAATGCTCACGTAAAATTGCTTCAACACGGTTAGCAGAACATCCAAAGTTGCCACCTCATGTAAGATAAGATGCGATCCAAAATTATACCTTTTGGGTGAGAGCATAGGTAAGCTCAATGTTGTTCTTGTAGTTGGCAGGCTTGAGGCGCAACGAGTCCGTAATGTCAACTGGTCTAGTAGACCCTGGTTTGTTTTTTAGGCCGCGAAGGTTCGCCTTGATGTCGCCCCCATTCACTTTGAGCTCGCACTGGTGAGGAAAAGCAATGTCCTGGTCGGGGCCCGAGGCGCCCGCACAAAACACCATGACCCTCATTGCGGGATCAGAGACGCACATCTGAAGAGCTGCATCGTCGACCGCCCTGAGATCAAAACGCTCCGTATTACGGTGCGCTGTCATTACTTGGCCTAGTTAGCGAGTACGTCATTAGCGAAGATGAGGTGAAAACACAACTCTGGACCTACTCTCCAAGGTTCTGATACGACCGATCTGGTGCTTCATCTCGTAGAAAGGGCTCGGTTTGAAGTTGAAGGTCTGCGGGGGCGGGGGGACGGCTCGGCTGCTGCCGTTGAGCGCCGAGTGGAAGTTCGGCAAGCCAATTCCCTGCACGGCGCCGAAGCCCGTCGTGGCGAATGAGCCCATTCCTGCATAAGGGCGGGGTGCGTAGATGTTGTCCGGTATTTGTTGCTGCGCCTGAGAATAGGTCGCCGCAGGTTGGGGAGCGACTCGGGGAGGAAAATTGATCCCCGTGTAGGAGGAAATGGTTTTTTTCATTTCCTCCAGCCGCTCCCAGTGTTTGGAGTCGGCCAGCTGCTTGATTCCTGATGATTTGGGCGATTGTGAGTGAGATTGGTGAATGAGAAAGCGCTCACATGAGCTGCTGAATGCCGTGGGAAAAATGAAAACTTACGGTCGACAATGCGCTTTTGCAGATCCGCCTTGTTCCCCGTCTTGGGGATGCCCTGCACCGCGCAGATGGACTGAAGGGTTGTTTTCTGGATCGAGGGTATCGCAACCGTGCGGATCAGGGATTGGACCTCTGCGTCTCTGTCGGCCATGGCCTCTGGCGGTGGTTGAGGTAGGGTCCCGTGGAGACCCTCCTCACTGTGAAAGGTTGGCTGGAACCAACCTGATTCTACCAAAACCTGGCTCGCTGACAATAGGTAGGACCTGAACCTACTCAGGCCTGGAACAAATAGGTGAATGGAATGAATGGAAGGAAGGTGCGACGCGAATGAGCTGCGAATGAGCGCTGGGGTTCAGTCAGGCAGCTTTTCTCGGGGTTGATGGTTTGCGCTGCGGCTTCTACCGTCCTTGTCGCGGACGCTCGCAGCTAATATACGTATTGTGACCCGACAACGCGCCCGCGTCTGCGTCTGTCTCCCGGGGCCGATCGGGGACTCTGTCAACTAGTTTCTTGTTTGATGGTTGAAGCGCCGATGCCACTTCCGGGGTTTTAAATACCGTGTACCGACCTGAGCTGTCGTTAAGTCCAAAGGCGGAGATGCGCGGCAGAAATGCACGCCGTTCAGAAACCGTCCACGGATGCCTTCTCTGAGACGGCGAGTCCCTTGCTGCAGGTTTGCTTTTTTTTTTTTCATCCCACTGTAGGTGTGGCGAAAGTCGAGAGTACTTTGAGAGTTTAGTTGCTTGGCGGCAGATAAACTGGACTGTTCTCGAGCGTGGGGAGCAGACCA
Source organism: Cladorrhinum samala (assembly GCA_033576145.1). Lineage (NCBI taxonomy): Eukaryota > Fungi > Ascomycota > Sordariomycetes > Sordariales > Podosporaceae > Cladorrhinum > Cladorrhinum samala. The sequence continues at coordinate 46,672 of MU865115.1, read as the reverse complement.
AACCCACGCTCAGACTCCACCAAAAGGTACCGGGTACTTTCAAGGGTCTGTGTGCCGAAAAAAATCGAAAGCTTTGACCAGGGTCCAGGTTATCACCGAAAAATTCAACCTCATTCTCATCTCTTGTTCTTGTGTGTGTTTTGAGTTTTCCCCAACCAGGAATTCACTACCTATTTTACACACCAATTTTTTAACACCAAAAACTCCCTTTCAAAAACCCAAACCATCCTATATCGTCCAAAATGGGCAAGAGTTCAAGAGCAAGCACGATCAAGCAAAATAACCAAAAGCTCAAGAAGAATGTTTTTGGTCCCGTTGAGCAAGCGCGCGCTGAGCGTCTTTACGCAAAAATGGCCGAGCTCGTTGCCGCACCAAAGCCTGTAAAGGAGGTCGAGATGGCCGATGGTGCGTAATTTTTCTCTTATATTTTGGGTCGAGTTGATACCGCAATACAGACGTGCTAATGTTATTTGTTTGCAGAGGCTGAGGAGGAGGCAGAGCAAGCCAACGACGTCGCTGCTGAGGAGGAAGAGGGTGAGTTTTCTAATTTTTTTTTTTTTTAATTTTTCAAAAATGCCCAGGCTGACAATTTGCAGCCGCCATGGAGGTTGATGGTGCAAAATCTGAGAAGCCAAAGAAGAAGTTGGAGAGGAAGCGGAGAGGCAAGAAGTCAAACATTGTCTTCCGCAAGAAGGGTCCCAAGGTCACCAAGGCTAAGAAATGAGTTTCTGATGACTTATGATGGTTGACCTTGGGCTGGGTGTTGAAATGAACTCGCGATCTGGATTTTTTTTCTGGGCCGTTCATCGGAAACACCAAGAGTCTTCGTTTGACTGCAACTACAGGAGGGGGAGGAGGTTGGCACTATCAGGACTCGGATGGGGGCTGTAAAGCATCAACTTGAGCCACTCGGAAGAGGAAAAGGGAATGATTAACGTTCAGGCGTTCTGGTTTTGCGATATATACAAGGCGTTTTTGGGCAAAGGAAAAAGAAAGGAGCATTTGCACGAGATAATATCCAGACAATATTATGACCAACTAACCAACCCATTCCTCTCTTTCGGATATGCAAACAGTGATTTTTTTTTGGGCGTTTGATTACCTAAAATAATTTACCACAATTTTTAGTCATAATCACTTTGTTTTCTTACAAGACACAGAGTCTCGTCTGATAAAGATTGTGCAATTGCCCATCAACAATGATCCTTTTCTTCAACTGCAAATACACCCACCGTCCTCATATCAAAACCAGTTCCTTGGAACTTGGGGGGAGGGGAGGGCGCTAGAGTGGGGCTTGCAGGGGGACCTCTCAATCACTCAGTGTCTTCTCAGACTGATTCAAAATGGGATCAGGGGTCCAAGTGCTACGTGCGTGCATCCAATAAGACCACAGCTAGCCGAAGCTATGCACACGATGTTTCCCCCCCAAGTTATTTACATATACGTATGTACGTTGTACTTTTGTTTGGGTCTTTGATACAAAACATAAAAAAAAAAACTTGATGCTTTTTTAGAAACCCTTTGAAAATGGCTAGAGGAATCAATTGCGCATTTTCATTATAAAACCCTTTTCATAAATCATTTGAACGGAATTGATTCAAATATCAATCATGTCATCATCATCATCATCATCATCCCCTCGACGTGGGACAGTCAGCTCCCTGCTACTGCTGATCGCAGCTAACCTCTTGATCCCCATATCCATCCTCATATTCGGCGCCGGGTTTTTTCCTTACAAGCCGCTACTGCCCGGGTTCGCCGACTATGAAGATGCTCTCGAAAATGGGGCACAGCGAGTACCGGCGCAGTTTGACAAGTTGGTGTTTATGGTGGTGGATGCGTTACGAAGGTATCTCTATCTCTATCCCACCACCTTTCTTCTCAGTTCTGAATGCGCCGGGATATCTATACTGACGCATTGGCTTGTTTCGTTACCCCCCCAAAAAAAAAGTGATTTTGTATATACCGCCGATAGTGGGTTCAAATTCACTCAGTCGTAGGTCTTCATCCACCCCCCTTCGGTGATTTTTGTGTTTTTGCGCGATCTGATGGGCGGATGTGAGTGGGATACAGATTGATGCGCGCCGGCGCCGCGTTCCCTTTTACTGCGCACGCTACCTCCCCCACCGTCACTATGCCCCGGTTGAAAGCGATTACGACCGGTTCCATACCGTCCTTTCTTGATGTCGTCATGAATTTAAACGAAGGGGACGAGAGCGCGAGTTTGGCGTCGCAGGATACCTGGGTCGCGCAGATGAAGAGGAAGGGAACGGGAAAGTCGGTCATGTACGGGGATGACACGTGGTTGAAGCTGTTTCCGGGCGTGTTCGATCGGGCCGAGGGGACGACGAGCTTTTTTGTTTCGGTGAGTCGATTAGCGAGGAGATGAGAGGAGTGGATGGAAGAGAGAGAGGTTGGGGGCGGATGGGGAGGAAAGAGAGCTGATGTGAGTGGGCGGTAGGATTTTACAGAGGTAGACAACAACGTCACCAGACATTTGCCCGCCGAGCTGAAGAAGGACGACTGGAACACAATGGTTTTGCATTACTTGGGGTTGGATCATATTGGGCATAAAGGCGGGCCGAGAAGGTAATGTTGACGGAGCCGGATTATGGGGTAGGCAGATGCTGACTGATTTTGTCGTAGTCCTCACATGATTCCCAAGCAGCGCGAGATGGATGAGATTGTCAGGCAGATATATACTGCTCTCGAGACCGAGGAGCATCTTGCCTCGACGTTGTTTGTGGTTTGCGGCGACCATGGAATGAATGATGCTGGAAATCATGGCGCCTCCTCTGCCGGAGAGACCTCGCCGGCTTTGGTCTTCATGTCGCCCAAACTGAAGCAGGTCAGGACGATTTTTCAGGCACCGCTGCCCGAGGATGACGAGTTCGAGTACTATACTGTTGTTGAGCAGTCAGATTTGGCGCCGACATTGGCTGCTCTGCTTGGCTTTCCTGTTCCGAAGAATAATTTGGGGGGGATTATTCCAGAGTTTCTTTTATTCTGGTCCAGTATGTTCTGTCGGACCGCTGCCGTGGCCAGGTGCCTGCTAACATGTATACAGGTAAACAGCAGGTCGATCTTTTGATGCAAAACGCTGAGCAAATCATGAAGGTTGCCGGGGCTGCCTTTGGGGAACAAGCGCTTGAGAGAGGAGACGGTCAGCCCGTGAGCGATGCTCAAAAACTAGCCCAGGAGTTCGGATCGTTGAAGAGGTCTTACGATGACAGAACCCGGAGGGATGCCGACCTTTCTGACATGGTGAAACCTCTTTCGAATGTAAGCTCCGTCATCCCCATTACCGCTCATCATTGCTAAACCGCTCCAGTGGCTTCGAACCTCCCAATCCTTCCTAAGCGGCATGGCAAGCAACTACGACCTCTTCAAAATGTTTCTCGGCCAGGGGGTAGCCATCGTCGCCCTGGCCTTCTCCATCTACGCAGCATTGTCGGCAGTTAACGACCCCCCTTCTTCATTTACCCCGCTCTTCCTCATCCTCATCACCTACGGGATCATGATGTTCGCCAGCAGCTACGTAGAAGAAGAACATCATTTCTGGTACTGGGCAACCACGGCCTGGTTCGGCTATCTTGGTGTTCGCGGTCTTAAACGGTGTGTTGCCCTTTCCCCCGTTCCGTCCTTTTGTGCCTCCTTTCCACTAACCTCTCTCAGGGGCACCATCACATACTCCCCGACCCTTCACGTTCTCTCAACAACCGCCCTCCTCGTCGTGACCCGCATAATAAGAAGCTGGAATCAAACCGGCCAAAAGTTCGCCGGCGTCCCGGACATCGTCAAAAGTTTCCTCCTCACCAACCCGGTTTTACTCTGGTTCCTAGTGATCCTGACCTACCTCTGGATTCATCAAAACCTAGTGTTTGGATTCAGCGGCCTCCCAATCTGGCTCAGCTTCGCAACAGCCACCGGGCTAGTCCTCGCGGCGTTTACGTTCAAAGTAGCCTTCACGCTCGAAGACGCCCCCGAAATCGTTACCGACTTCATTCGTAAAATCTTGGAGCTAAACTTTACTCAGGGAGTGGACCTGATCTCAAGAGCGAGGGCAGTTTTCATCGGCATCGGGATTCTGACGGGCGTCACGTTGATGTTCATGCTATCCGGGCGGCGAATCTCTCTCGGGCAGCCGGGAACGTACACCCTACTCGCGCTGATGACGCTGCTGCTCGCCACGCAGTCGCGCACGACTAACATCCCTCTACTGCTCTTGTCAAACCTGCAGTTCCGCCTGCTGCAGTTTCCCCTGCTGGAGGGGCTGAGCCCCGCCGAGGTTTCCGTTTCGGTCCTGCTGATGCAGTTCTCGAGCTTCTTCGCTTTCGGCGGCACCAACGCCGTCAGCTCCGTCGACTTGTCAAGCGGGTACAACGGCGTCAGCGAGTATGACGCCGCCGTCGTGGGCTTGCTGACGTTTATGAGCAACTGGGCGGGAGCGATCTGGTGGATGCTTGCGGGGTCGATTTTGGTCCTGAGCAAGAGGGAGGAGCTGAGGATCATGAGGGCAAGAAATAAAAGGGGCCCCGCCGAGGAGAAGAATCTGTGGAAGGCTCACGTCGCGGCGCTGACTGTTTTCTCGGCGGGTAGCGTGGTGGCTGTCATGGCGGCCTGCGCTGTCCTAAGGACTCACCTGTTCGTCTGGACCGTCTTCAGCCCAAAGTACCTGTACGTGGTCGCTTGGAGCCTGGCGCAGCATTTGGGCGTTAATGTTTTGTTGGGCGGGTTGTTTTATGGGTTGGGTGTTGTTGAGGGGAGGTAGACAATCAATATTTGATCTGAATATGGACATATATATATATATAAAAAAAAAAAATATAAAAAAAAAAAAAAAAAATGGGGAAGGGCAGAAGAAAAAGTTGTAAAGTAGACCTGAGTAGAGTTAAAATTTCAAGAATTTCTTCGGTATGCAAGAAAAGTCGGATGCTCTTTGGATACGGGACATGATTCATCACTGGAGACATATGGGGGGATTGAGTTGTGAGTGGTGGGTGATATAATAGTTGGAAAGAAATAAATTTCCAAAAAAAAATCATATATATGTATTTCGTCAACATAAACAAAAACAAACAAGTCATTTGATAACCCACCCTCAACCCAATTATCCCCCGGGCTGTTATTCCTAATCCTGACAGAGCCCCCCCTTTCCCATCCATGTATACCAAACATTTTTTTTGGAGTTTCATTTCAACATGGTTCATCGCAGTAAGAAACTTTCATCACAAGATGTCATCCTCATCCTCCTCATCCTCCTCTTGTTCTTCTTCTTCTTGACCTACATCCACCATTTCCTGATCCTCCTCGCTCAACAAATCATCCACCAAACTCTCATCATCACCCTTTCCTGCATTTGCGTCCCGCGCGGAACCAACCGCTTGCGTCTTGCTCAGCACGACGGTAGCGTCGTCATCCTCTTCATCCTCTTCCTTGATGACGCCGCCCTCGTCCCTCGAAGCTGCGCCGCCGCCGCGAGACCCGGGTTTGTCCTCGACCGCCACGCTCCCGCTGCGATGGGAGGCAGCGGCGCTCTCGTACCCGACCGAGCTGGCCCGGCTCATGCTCCGTCTGTACTTGACTGCCGCGGCAGGGACGCCCGCCTCGGCAGCGGTATCGAGCGCGTTGACGATTTTGCCCAAGCCGACATGGAGCTTGTACAGGGCGTTCCTGCCGGTCGCGTCCGAGAGGAGCTGGCCCTCGACGGCGAGGCAGACCTCGTTGTACACTTCCCTTGTCTTTTCCTCAGACGACAAGGGGGAGACGTAGAGCTTGCCCAGGAGCGGGGCAATGGTTTTCTTTTCTTCTTCTGTTTTATTGTCAAATTGATTAGCATCGTGAACTCTTGGGAGTGTGAAAAATAGAGGGGATGAAAAAAAAAAACCTACTGTGTATGTTGGTGTCGAGCCTGTCCAGAATATCCTTTGCAAACTCCAAGTGAACATCAGCATTCACATGCTTCTTTTCCGCATCCGCCGCCTCCCTTCCGGGGTAATAGCATTTCCTCGGGTCGGTCCAGTCTATCAGGCAGGCGCCGATGGTAGACAATGAAACCATCTCCTCTTCCACGTCTGCGTCATCGTCTTCCAAGCCCTCGCGGACGTTGTAAAGGGTGTGCAGAGCATCCAAAGCGATGGATCTCATAAGATCCTGATTCTCTGTTCGGGAGTAGCAGAACACTGGTAGGAAGTAGTTGAGTGCTTGACGGACAGATTGGTTATCCGCGCTGGCAGGCTCAAAGTATGCTACGACTAGGGTTTTGAGTAGCTCGGCGGCGAAGTCGTGGTCTGATACCACACGGCCGAGGAGCAACTTGGAGACGGCTACGGTGGCGGCTGCTTGGACTTCTGGGTGCTTGGCTCCTGACCGGAGCGCTTTGATGTAGACTTTGAGGAGGGTGGGATTTGTGGCCAGGAGCTGGGCGCCGTGGACGTTGAGGATGTCTGTTAGGATCTGGAGGGCAGTGATTTGGAGGGCGGTGTGACCTTTGCTGAAGAAATGCATGAAGAGCGTGAGGTTCTCTTCTGCCAGGGAACGGTCGAGCAGGGAGCAGAGGCCAAGGCAGAGCAGGCCACGCTCGCGGACGGGCGCCTCGTGACTACGGACTGCCGGAACGACGAGGTTGTTAAGCATCGCCACCAGGTGATCGTTTTGCTGGAGGTCGCCAGCTACGTTGGTGAGCATGCACTGGACGATGTGCAGGCACTTCATGTTGATCACGATTTCTTTGATAGCTTTCTTGGCGGCTTCCTCTTCTGAGAGCTCGGGGGCCTTACTCCTGCCCCTCGTCGGAGTTTCATCGCCAGAGACCTCAGAACGAGCCGAGTGGAAGCTTTCGTCGTCGTTATCGGGAAGCTGATCGTCTACAATTGTGTCGTGCACGTCGGCGACTGCTTCCAAGACGATACTGCAGAACTCCTTCTCGCCTGCGGCATCGGGCGCGCAGATGTCGCGGAGAACGTTGACGGTGAGCTTGGTGACTTCGTCGGGGAGCTCAGGGATAGAGAGAGTTTGACGGAGGAGGGAGAACATCTTGCGGCGTCCGACTTCGTCCGAGTAGTCCAGAGTGATGGCAATGTGGAGAAGCTGCTCTACTATGAACTCTTGCTCGACAGTGTCTTCTTCCTCTTCCTCCTCCAGGTCTTCTTGCTCCTCTGCCCGCTTGACGGCGTCGATCAACACTTTGATGTACCGCTCAAGGTAGAAGGCCACCTTGGTCACCTCGGGGAGCTTCTCCTCAACCAGAGACTCAAACTTTCCGTTGCCTTCGTTGCGGCAAAAGTCGTTGAACGTCCGGCAAACAAAGACCGACTCGGCGCTGAGAGTCTCGAAGAAGGTATCATCGAAGACCATGGCCTCTCTGTAATCCGGACGACCCTCCCAGAAACCTTTCATGGCCTCGAGAGCCACGCCGTTCTCGCCTCCAGAGTTGATCACGTCAATGCGCTCCAGAAGCTCCAGCAGCGCATCCAGATTAGGAGGCGATACCTCAGCCGGCTGACCGGTCTCAGCAGGAGGAGGGGTACCCGCGCAATCCTCAATCCAGCGCTCGCGGAACAGACGGCCGGCCGCCTTACGAACGTTCTCGTCTCGATCCCGCAAGCCCCAGCGCAGAAGCTTCTCCCTCATGGAAAGCGACAAGTGGCGGAAATCGCCCAACGCAGGCAAAAGCCGCGAGTATACCGCGCGACGTGTGGCAGCATCCTGATCTCTTGCGCGCTCCAGGAGGAACGGCAGAGTATTCGGCAGAATTGGCAGGTTCACCAAAAGCGACCTTCTGACATCGGCGCTGGGGTCGTTCTGCAACACTTCCAGCAGCTTATCCAGCAGTCCGCTCGTCGCTTCGTCCTCGCTATCCTCCGAGTTCGGTTCCGCCTCGGCCTGGTTTCCAGCCAGCCTGCCCAAGCCCAGCACAGCTTGCGCCCGCACCATAGCCTCCTTGTCGCGGATCCTCTTAAGCAGTCCCGACCTCAGCTTCATGAACAGCTCGTCGTCAATCGCGTCCAGCGAATTAATAATATGCGAAATCAGCTGGGTCGACCGGTATCGCACAAACTTGTCCTTGGCCGCCAGCAACGGCAGGATGTTCTCCATCAGGTGAGTAGTAAGCCGCGTGCCGGGGGTTTCAGGCATAGTACTAGTATCCGGGTCCATCTCGCCCATCAGCTCGTTGTCCTTGTCGATCGAGTGGCGCAGGAACAGCCCGATGAAGCGGATCGACTTTTCGCCGACCGATTCGCTCTTCTTGACGGGCATGACGCGCACGACGCAGCGCACGAACTCATTGTTGAAGTCGTCTTCGTCGAATTCCTCGGTCGTGGCAGTCTTTTTGACGCTCGTCGGCTCGTAGCAGCAGGCTTCCTGGATCTTGCGCAGCGTGACGGCCAGCTTGCGGTGGGAGGCGGTGGTCCGTTGGGCATCGCGGAAGACGGCGGCGACTTGTTTCCGCAAGGTCGAATCGGGAGTCTCGGTCGGGACGTCGACTGCGTAAGAGGGGACGCGCGACGCTCCTGTCGATCGTGATGTTGCCCCTCCTACTCCTCCCGCCGCGGTTGAAGACCTCGTCGACCTCGTCGACCGAGCGGGCATGTTGGGCTACTATTTGTCGTTTTCGTTTTCTTCTATTCGCGTTTCTTTGTGTCGTAATATTCGCGGGGGTATTTTAAATTCTTCTTTCGAATTTTTTTTAATTTTTTTTTGTTGGAAATATTTAATCGCATTCAGGTTATCATTGGGTCGTGTTTTGTCGCAAGAGCCGTTGACTGCCCCCACATCCCCCCAGGTACCGACGCACACACACTGACTGTTGTTTGTTTACCCATCAATTCCCCAATTGGCTTTAGCCTGGGCGGGCACATTTGGAGGGGTCCTTTCTCTGATCACTTTGGCACGCCCCACATTTCATACGATAAGCTTGCTTATCGCTCTCTCTGCACTGGGATTTTTTGGATTTTTTTTTCAATTGAACAGGAACAAGGGAGCTTGTTTGCTTTCTCAACCCCCCCCCCTCTTTTTCGAAAAATCAAGTAATACAGAAAATCGACACAATGGGGGCCCAAAACGATAAGAAAAGACAACGCGATGCCGAAGAGACTCCTTCAGGAGCTGGAGGCGAATCGGCTGAGCATACCTCCAAAAAAGCCAGAGTCGAGTCAAACAGATCGCTCTTCGTGCGATCGCTTCCCCCAAATGCAACCAGCGAGTCGCTGACCGACTTCTTCTCCCAACATTACCCCGTCAAGCACGCAACCGTTGTTCTCGATCCCAAGACTAAAGAGTCGAGAGGCTACGGTTTCGTCTCGTTTGCCGACCCCGAAGATGCGATCGAGGCCAAGGAGAAGCTCAACAACAAGGACTTCGGCGGTCGCAAGCTAAGGCTCGATATCGCTCAGCCCCGTCTCCGCGATGCCTCCAAGGCCACCCCCGCCGTCGCATCCAAGACTGTGGAGAACAAGAGGAAGAGGGAGGAGGAGCTGGCCGAGGCCCGCAAAGCACCGAAGCTCATCATTCGCAACTTACCATGGAGCATCAAGCATGCGGACCAGCTAACGAAGCTGTTCCAGAGCTTCGGCAAGGTCAAGTTCGCTGATTTGCCTGGCCAGAAGGGCAAAATGGCCGGTTTCGGTTTCATCACCCTTCGTGGTCGCAAGAACGCCGAGAAGGCCATGGAGGCTTTGAACGGCAAGGAGATTGATGGGCGTACGATTGCAGTAGATTGGGCTGTTGACAAGGAGACTTGGACCCAGATCAACGACGCTCCGGAGGGGCAGGGGGCCGAGGATGAGGACGAGAAGAAGAGCGCCAAGACCAAGAAGGCCAAGAAGTCTAAGAAGAAGGATGATGAGGAGGAGCAGGACGAGGCAGATGATCCCAACATGACCCAGGCGGACCGGGATTTGGCCAACTTTTTCAAGAATTATGGTGAAAATTTGGAAGATGAGGATGAAGATGAGGATATGGACAAGGACGAGGACGAGGAGGGCGACGAAGAGGACGAGGACGACGATGATGATGATGAAGAGCAAGACGATGAAGATGTTGACGAATTCGAAACCCTTCCCTCAGACGACGAAGAGGAGGAACAAGAAGATGCCGAGGATAAAAAGAAGAAACACTCTGACGAAAACCAAACAACCATCTTCATCCGCAACCTCCCCTACACCACAACCGACGAGCAGCTCAAAGCCCAATTCCAGCAATTCGGAGCAGTCAGATACGCCAGGGTTGTAAAAGAGCGCGGCACCGACCGACCAGCCGGAACAGGCTTCGTGTGCTTTTTTAACCCCGAAGAAGCTAAAATCTGCCTCAAGGGCGCGCCCCGACATCAACACACCCCAACTCTCGCCAAGCACTCCGTCCTCCAGAATGACACGCTGGACCCCGAGGGCAAATACACCATGGACGGCCGTGTCCTTCAAGTCGCACAAGCAGTCAACAAAGACGAAGCCTCCCGTCTCGCAGACCTTACCACCCACAAAAAGAACAGAGACAAGCGCAGACTCTTCCTCCTCGCCGAAGGTTCAATTCCCGCCAGCTCTCCTCTATTCGCCAAGCTCTCTCCTCAAGAAGTCAAGCTCCGCGAGCAGTCAGCCAAGCAGCGCAAGAAGCTGATCGAGTCCAACCCGGCCTTGCATATCAGCTTGACCCGTCTCGCCGTCCGCAACATCCCTTCCAACATGGATTCCAAGGCCCTCAAAGCATTGGCCCGTGAGGCAGTAGTGGGCTTCGCTAAAGACGTCAAAGAAGGCAAACGCGCCCCGATTTCGAAGGAGGAAAACCTGCGCGGAGGCGAAGCCGACAAGGAAGCCGAACACCGCCGCAAGGAAAAAGGTAAAGGAGTGGTCAGCCAAGCCAAGATTGTCTTTGAGACAACCAAGGGACAAAAAATCGACGAGAGGAAAGCTGCGGGAGCTGCCAAGTCCAGAGGCTATGGGTTTATCGAGTATTCGTCTCATCGCTGGGCCCTGATGGGCCTGAGATGGCTGAACGGACACGCATTGAAGAACGAGCTGGGGAAGACGCAGAGGCTTGTCGTCGAGTTTGCTATTGAAAATGCCAACGTGGTCCAGAGGCGCAGACAGCACGAGGAGAAGATCAAGACTCAGGGGCCCAGGGAGCCGGGGAGCAGACAGAAGAGGGAGGAGGAGAAGAAAGCTAGGGGGAAGAACAGAGGAAAGGGAAAGGTGGAGCCAGATTGGAAGGCGGCCAAGAAGGCTAGGGGAGATTGGAACAAGAGCACAAAAGGGAAGAAAAAGGAGGGGGGCGGTGCTGATGGGGATAAGGGGAAGAAGAAGGGTGGTGATGGGAAGGAGGCGTTGATGGATAAGGCCGGGAGGAAGAATGCTGACGCAAAGTTGGCCATGAGGACCAAGATTGTGCAGAGGAAGAGGGAGATAAGGAAGAAGAAGAGCGAGGCTAGGTCTGGGAGGAAATGAAGACGATTTTGGGGGGGGGGGGGGGGCTGTACGTAATTGTATGTTAGAGAGAGGGTGGGAGGGGGGTTATTTAGTTGGTAGTTGATGATGAGATGGAAAATATAAAAAAATAGTGGTTGAGCGGATTTGTGATACGTATATTCTGTTTCATGTGTTTTTCATGTTATCTGTTGTCCGGAGTCTTGTATATTACATGTTTCTTATCTAAATCACATCATCTGGCGACGTTGTCGGTACTTGAAGTGTTCTCTCAACTAATCACAGACACTTGATATCAGCAGATGTGGGATGCGTTCCATTTATGTATAATTTGTACAATATCTATATTTGAATGCTGAGATAGGGATATCCAACACGCCGACCAAACCGCCAACACCCCCCCCCCCCCCAAAAAAAAAAAAAAAGAACAAAACACCTTGCACCCTAAGTTCTATATCTGCGCAACCCATCCGAGAAAAGGAATACCGACAACTTTCGCCCAGTATTTCTTTTTCTTGCTTGGTTGTGTAGCTCAATATCTATAAAACGGGGGTATCAAAAACAAAAATCTTTGTGCTTGCTGTTTCTCCTCTGCCCGTATTAACACCACCCCCCCCCCTTTATTATGATGTGTATCCCTTCCTTTATTTAAATATTACAATGCCGCTTCCAGACATTGAACACATACATCCTCGGCTCGAATAGTCTCTGTCATCTTGCCCGGAGGAGTTCTTTCAAAAAAAAAAAGCTGTTGACTGATGATAATTCAGACAACATCCATCACTCGTTCATGCGGCAACTCTCATGTCGGATCCGCTAGCCTTGATCACGCCATTCGTGTGGGAGACGGTACGAGGAGCAGAGGTGATCTTTTGGCCACGAGCCCTTTCCGTAAGCGCGATAAGCTCCTTGAGCATGAGTTCGCGGGTGGAGCGGGTAAGCTCGTCGACGTCGGCGGATGTGAGACCCTTGGTGGAGATGGGATCGAGGACTGGCGGCGTAAGGGTCAGTAAGGATTTCCGTTTGCTAGAATTCATATAAAATGAAGAAAGACCTACCCTTGCATGGAACATCGCCGGCCCTGAAAACAAAGTCCTTGACCGACAGAATATGGCTATAGTTGGCTACCACCACGGGGATGATGGGGACCTGAGCCTGGACAGCCAAATGGAAAGCGCCCTTCTTGAAAGGCAGAAGCTCAGGCTCTTTGCTGTAGCTCCTGGTACCCTCGGGGAACATGTATACACTCTGCTTCTTATCCCGAATCTCGGTGGCGGCACCGCTCATGGCCTGCCTGGCATCCTTGGTGTTCTTGCGATCGATGAAGATGCTGCCGCTCAGCCACATGAACCAGCCCAGAAAGGGAACATTCTTGAGCGAGGACTTGGCGGTGACGCTGCACCATTTAGGGAAGATGGACCCGAGCATGAGAACGTCGAGTTCGGTCTGGTGGTTTCCGATGAAGACGGCGGGGCGGACGGTGTTGAGATAGTTCTTGGGGTCTTCGATCGAGAAGCTGATACCGGTGCTGAGCTTCATAAACAGCTTGAAGCTGCGGCCGACTGCCCATTGCGACATACCGCCATACCCGATGAGGGAGAGAATAATAGAAGATCCGACACCGAAAACGGACGAAGCAATTAGTGAAAAGTATGATGCCAGAGCCCGTGCCACGAAGGCAGCCTTGGGCAAAACATATGCGAGCATGTAGAAGAAGACGGTGAGGGCGGTGTAACCGGCGATAGAATAGCCCAAGTAATCAAGAATTGCCGCCATCGCTGAAAGTCGAGCGCCGGTGGAGGGAGAGAAGCGCGCACGAAGGAGGAGGGAGACGGAGGATAAGCGGGGGATCGGAATCTGCGGGTTTGCCCTCGTGGGTTATGGCGTTTTTGAATTTCCGGGCCGTTGAAGGTTGAAGAAGGGAAGGGGTCCGAAGGCTTTTTTGTTTTTTTTTTTCCTCGGCGGGGGACCAGGAATTATCGGACAGGGGACTTCCAGACTGGACCAAGTGGGTGGGTAGCGCCAATATGGATGCTAGCGAATGTTGGGACCCGCAGAACGTTGGTGATCTTAAAGGAGGGGTAATTGAGACGTTATAAGTGATCACAAAAAGAGATGGCTGGATAGGTGACACGAGATTCAATCACTCAATACAGCAATCACCTGTCCGAACTACTTTCAAGGAGTTGAGAAGGAAAACAAAAAAAATAAGTTGCGACAGCAAGATGCGACCACAGAAATGGCCCGTCCCAAGGGAACTTGGAAGCCAAATGGCATTTGCAGATTCTGTGGGGTTGACGCGGGATGGCTTTCTGGGTCGGTGGTTATTGGCTGGAAATCGCCGTGCACGCTCCACATTCAGCAACATGGATGCTTTCCGAGGTTGAGGTCTCTGAAATCGTTGGGGTCAAGGTTTCCTGGTGGGCATGTGGGGTGGGAGAAGGTTCAGCAAAACCCCTGTGATCAGACTTGGCGCCGCGGGGATCCCGCCGGCCCACGTCACTGGAAGTCAACTGTGTTGCTGGACTTTCACCTGCTGACTTGATCCAGTGCAACCTGTCATGAGTGCATACGTCTGAACCTAAGGAGAGGTTCTAGGTTTGCATGAAATGAAACGTTCAAATTCACTCGTCTGATAACCATGGAGGAACCTACCTAAGCTGATTATATAAAAACCAATAACCTCCAAACGGCATTTCACTCCATTGTAACTCTTGAATACCTACATTATACTGACTACCTAGGTGGTCACATAATATCCTGCAATTTTGCCAACGCTCATCAATGGATCGACCGGCGGGATTCATCTATACATAGAATCAATGTGCAACACGGAGATTCGCTCCGCCATGGAGGGAATGTTTTACACTACTGCTGGAATGATTGCTGTTTGGACATGAGATCGGTGGGTGCAGGTTCCCGACAACCCGGTTTCCCAACAATGCCACAAGAGCCGGATAAACCCCCCTTTCCAGAAGAAAAGTCCGTCCTTCGAGCCGATAGCCCAAAAAGAGAGAGAGAGAGAGAGCAATTCGCTATCACGTGTAATTATTGCATCCTTGGATCCAAGGTCGGGGCTTGGCATCGGATTCTTGGCCCCACGTCGCTGGGAATGCTCACTGCCCCCGGTCTGTGCCATCAGCGCACTTGCTGGGTGACGGGGGCTTAGCAGCCTAGTAATTTTTTAGCGATGGCACTACGTTTAGCTCAGCCAACCCCGGGAGCAGAACAGCGACGACGACGACAACAAAGCATAAGGGAAAAAAACAACACCCCCGGATGGCAGCGACACCATTACCAACACCCCATCAAAAGAGAGCGAACCCTATGATGGTCCCAGGTCGGCAGTAAACCCGAGATCGCGATAAATTCACAATGGCAGCTTCCCGTCGCAGCCAACCGGCCCTTTCCGTTAACCTGCCGCAACCCGCTTCGCCCGCCGCCTTGCCTGATCTGCCACCCATCTCGGCGCTTTTCCTGATCGACTTTGACGTCAAGGCGGGCTACACAATTGTGTGGAAGCGCGCAGTCGAGGGACTTGAACTCGAAGGCGCCGTCGAGTACAAGAGCTTGCCGTCGGGCCTGCATACCGTTTCCAGCGACCTCATATACTTTGTCCACGATGGCGCCCATGCCGGTCTCAGCGCCTTTGTCAACATCCCAACTGAAGATGAGGAAATGCGCCACGCGCGCATGATTGCGGTCGGTGTTCTCGTTCCCCTCAGCTACGGCCGACTGGGGAGGGCGTGGCGTCATGCCGAGGGCTTGCAGGCCATTGCTAGCAAGCTGGCAGACGATCGAGAGCAGACGCAGCTGCTGGAAGAGTACTGGGATAAAAACGGAGCCCGTGAGACATCGGTGCCACAGCCGCTGAAGGAGACGGCTCTGGCTTCGCCTGCCTTTAGCTTCAGGACACTTCGGCCCGGGTTGAGCAGAGGCCACTCTAGAAACAGGTCTGCCTCGGATGGAAATGCCTTGATACCACCAAATCAGAGGCTTTCGCCGTTCCATCCGGCGTGGAGTCTCACTTCGTTGCTCGATACCTTTGGCCCTTTGATATTCGCAATCCATCGCGCTGCGCTGTTGCGCAAGCGCATTCTGATTTCTTGCCATGCACCGGTGCATGAGATTTGCAATTTTGGTATGCTTTGTTTCCCTTATCCCTGTTTGTGATCTTTAATACTAAACTGGTCTTACCAGTGTACGATATTTCCGTCTTGTCAAATATTCCCCTGTCCGTTTGCGACGTAATCGACCCGGCCGCTCCTGTCCAACGTCTACGACCTCTTTTCACTATTGGCGTTCACGATATTTCTTACCTACTTGAGCACCAAGCCACCCTGAAGCAACGTTCGGCTCAAGATAACGATGCCTCCGATCCGGCCGACTCGGATGACGCTAGCTCGGGATGGATTGCATGCACCACAGATAGCATTCTGGCTCTGAAGGAAGGTCTTTGGGACATGCTCATCACGATGCCTGCACCGCATTCATCCAATGCCAAGGAAAAGGTCTGGCCGACTGTTGAGTGCCCCAAAGGTGTTCCCGTCAAAGCCACCCAGCGTGACCTTCGCCGGTTCCGCTCCCTCAGGGCAGGTCTTGCGCGGTTAGCTGCAGCATCCGTCAGCTCGGAGCCGGTCCAGCCCAACTTGCGGAGTCCGCGCTCAGAGACGAGCGACACCGACACGCCATCAACTCCTGTCATTCGTCTTTCCGACAACAAACCCAATGCTTCATCTTCACGTCCCGGCACGGCAGCAAGTGTTCGTCCCGCCATGACGATAGCGGATGACGAGGCCGACAAGATTGTTGAGCCCACCACATGGGCAGCTTTAGCATACAACGGGTTCATGTGGTGGGCCTCAGCAGGCGAGAAGCGACATTCGGATGAGGTAGATGAGCAGAGCCACGACTCGGCGCTGCTTGCTGACCTCGGTCCGCCCATGTCGCCAGCCATGGGGCCCGCTCCGCAAAGACGGCCAAGTTTTGGTGCGCCGTCAGCCAGCATGGTCGACTCATTGACATCGTTGACGGCTCATCAGCCCGGCGCTAGTGGCGATGAGCAGGGCGTAGACGATGACGACCGAGCGAGAATTGAATTGGCCATAATAGCCTACTTCCACCGACTTACTACTTCGATCCTGGGAGTGTTGGCCGATATTGTTGATTCGAGCGATGATGATGACCTGTTGGATCTGGATATCGATTATTCTGAGCCTGCCGTGCTTAGTGAAGGGGAAGGAGATGATAGGGAGAGGCTGTTGGGATCGGATGAAGGCGGTGGTGGTAGCTGGGTCCGGGTGGACAGCGATGCGCTTGCTCAGATGGGACTCGATATCTGGAGTCAGTCGGATGCGGATTTCGTCAAGGAGGTGGTGAGCAGGTACTTTTCGGGGAAGATGGCGGTCGTCTTGACCAAGGGGGTTGAGGTTTGCGGTGTGAGAGTTTGCTGATGATGATGAATGCTGATCATGATCATGATGCTTGCAAAACAGTGGGATGCTATAAAGGACTTTCTTTTTGTTTTTGTGGCTGGCTTTTTTTTTTTTTTTTTTTTTTTCCTCCTCCTTTCTCTTTTTTTCTTTCCTTAGGGACCACTCATGGAAATGGGGGCAACGTTTTTATCGGGGAAAAACATTGGCAAAGGTTATTGATTTTTTGATTTTTTTTCCATCTTCTGTGCATAATATTATTAGGTACATGCATGGTGTTTATGAAATGAGCACGTATCGCTCGATCTAGATAACTCACAAATTGTGGGTCTGCTGCAAGTGAGTCTGAGAAACATAACATCCCATTGGACAACTTTTTGGGTCATTGCTGTCACTTTTCTCCGAAAGCAACACACCCTCTTGTGATAAGGTTCGTAACGAGCGGGGGAATAATTTAATTGGAAAAAGAACAACTTTCTCTTCTTGTATTTCTCTCGACTTCACACCATCTACTCTGAGTGAGCCCTTGATTATTTTTCTTTTTCAATTTTACCATCTCGAACTCACTCACGATCACACAGCACTTTCTTTTTTTTTTTTTTTTTTTTTTTTATAAAAAAAAAAAAATGGATATCACATTGCTCGGCCCGTTTAGTCGACCTGACATCAACCCCTTCACTCTTCCCGATCACCCATTCAACAGGCGCGACGGGTCCCCGTCGATACAAACGGAACTGGATGCCTACGAAGCACAAAATGCGGTAGCAAGGGGAAGCGTAGGAGAAAGAGGAGCCTCGTCGTCCTTGTTCAATCCGGCCGAGACGCTCCTCCACGTTGACGAATCCTCGAGGCGGATGGAAAAAACCATCTCGGAGCTGTGCAGCCGGGGATCTCCACACGCATGGGAGGCGGCTCAGCGACTGTTTTGGAACGAGAGCGCGTACTCGCCCCAGCGGCTCACCGAGGAGCTCGGGTGGGAACCTCCCTTTCCAAATCTGAATCCGGATCCGAGGAAGGCAAGGAGTCGCGCTGCGCCCTCCCTGTCCCGTGATAACTCGGCCGCCGCCGCCGCCACGCCGTTGTGCACCTGGTACGACGCGTTTGAGGACCTGGCGCGCATAAGCTCCGGCTTGCCCATGCGGGACCCGAGGGAGCTGGCGGCTGAAAGTGAACCGGGGCGGAAGTGGGCCGGGCACGAGCTGAGCGAGAACCTGTCACCGTGGTTGCAGTGGAGCGGTTATGAGAGAGGAAATCACCACACTACGGTCAGGGAAATCATGAAGATCTCCAACTCGTACGCGCGGCTCAACATAATGGGTAGCATTTATTCGTATCTACCTTTTGGTCACGACCAGCAAGGTGGAAGCGGTGGTGGCGATGGTGGTTTTTATGATCAAGGTTTTACGCCCAGGAATATCGAGGAATGGAAAAGGCAGAGGCTGAATCGTCGACTCTCCGGGACGGAACGAGAAGCCGAGGTGAGGCTGGCACTGGAGATGAATAGTTTCGAAACCGCGTTTTGGCGCTTTTCTCAGGCCGCAAGCCTGGATACGGAGGAACGGGATATGGGTTTCACGCACGACGCGAGCGGAGAGAAGAAACCTCCGAGGCGTGGAGGTTGGGCCGAGTTGAGAAGATCCTTTGGTCTGCCGGAGACCGAGTCCGCCGAGGGGGGAGAAGGTCTGGACCCCGGACGGCCTGAGGATGGTGTCGAAAAGATTCAAGGTGGGATCGTGGCTAAAGAGGTCAACATGCCAACTCCGGAAGTTAGCGAGGAGGTTTTGGAGGGTGGGGTCGTCAAAAAGACGGTGAAATCAGAGATTAGGGACGACAGCGGGAAAGTTATTGGCAGCAACATTAATACTTCATGGACTGATCGGGAGGGACAGGTGGTCAAGGTTGAGAACTTTACCGAGGTTTCTACTGCTGACGCGAACGGGAATATCAGCAGCAGTAGTAGTAAGACTGAAGAGAGGAGTTGGTCGTGGTCGTGGTCGAGCGCAGATGGGAAAAAATCCGACGCAAAGGACGAGGAGGAAGGCCAAACGAAGGAGTCTGGGTCGTCAAAGTATAGGAAATGGTCATTGTGGAAGTAAAAGTAAGTATGTGAGGTTGGGATAAACTAGGTAGGTAATAATCAAGGTGCGAGGTAACAATTTTAATTAGTTGTCAAAATTTAATTTTTTTTTCGAGGGAAGTTGCGGCAGAGGGGGCAGACTGATTTCATTTCTCAAACTTTCCTCTCCTTTCGTTGTATTGGAATTGATGGATGGTATGAACACACCAAAAAAAGTTGTCAAGAAAAGATTGACTGGTATTATCATATTTAATGAATCGAACACTCTTTGAAGAGTCACTAGTTTAAAAATAACACTACCAAAAAAAATTATGTCTATATGGGAAACCACTCGAGATGGCCGTCAAGACCGCGAAAACCCGGAAAGGGGAAATGAATACTTGGTAAAATTTAAGTGCCCACTATTATCTGAGTTAGGTGGGTAGGTTCCAGTGTTATTGCCATCGAGAAACCCGAAATGACAATACCTATATAAGGTAATTCAAGTGCCAAGAAATTAATTGATTTCAGGTGCCGTATTGTTTCTTTTTTTTTTTTTTTTTTTTTTTTTCTTTTCTTGTTTGAAACATTGTTTCATGGTAGAGAGCAGGGAAACGGAATGGGAGAGAATGAAAGATTATTACGGAGGGTTAATTCTGCAATGGTTGTACTAGGAAGAGATTAAATAGGAGCATCCTACTTTCTACCTCGTTGTTTTTACCTCGTCTTTTTTTTTTTTTTTTTTTTTTTTTTTTTTTTTTTTTTTTTTGGCTTGCCTAACATTCAGATCTTTGGTTTGGGGGTTCTATTATTCAAGAAACATATTTCTTTTGTACTTTTTTTGCAAATGGAAGATTGATTTTTTTGGCCAAATTTTTTTCCCTGGGTACAAATTTTTTGAGGTTTTTTTTTAAAAAGAAAATAGGCAAATAGTTAGAGTTACCGAGTTACGATGAAGTAAAGAAGTACTGCCGTGGTCCCCCCCCGCCCCCCTTTTTTTTCCCATTGAGGAGACACACAGAAAATAATCACCTAGACAAACAGTGACTCGCTAGTGGCATAAAGAGGTAGCTTTAGCATTTGATAAATGACAATTTAGAATTTAATAAGTGATAATCTGGAGAAAGGGGGCCCCCGGGGGGGAGAGGGGCGATTTGAGATGGTCTGTTGGAAATGCCATCGGCTGCCAATGGTTGGATTGTTTTCTACTTGAACGAGTAGAGACGTAGCTTTCGTGTGAGACTAAGAACAACCCAATTGAGCGGAACATGACTGACTCTTTGACAGGCTGACGGGGTAAATTCGTCTCGAGTTGTAGTTGAGGACGACGATCAAAAAAACAACACCATCTTTCAATAGGGTCAAGGAATTGGCAAAGAATTTTTGACAGCTGACTAACGCTAGGGTGTTATGGCTCGCCGGTTTGTAACTGGTAGCTGAACGGTGCGAGGGACCGGTATTTCAATCGGTATTTGACGGTTCTCTTTTTTCCAATTGAGATGTCTCCGACGAATCTGGACTAGCCTGGAGTTGCTCTCACAGCTGAGATCTCGTATCGTGAAACAAATCAGCAGGTATCAAAGCCGACATCCGACCGATGGGTGAGCCAATGACCGAGGTGAATTTGATTGAAAGGAGCAGAGGTGACTTGGACAGATGTAGGCAGTTGAGCGGTGGAGAATGGCTTTGTGGGGAAGGCCCGAAGGTGGAGGGCATCCAGAGGGTTGGGTGAGTTTTGGTAGGTTCAAAAACAGAAGGTCAGGAAGTTGATTCCGTGATGGCTGCGTTATCGTGGCGCCGAGGCGGGCATCTGCATGATGAAATATTTAAATTGTCGATTATTGGTCATGTCAGCCTCCAGCCTTTTTCTTTTTTCTTTTTGAAAGGTAAAAATATCGCAGCAGCTTGAAACCGCTGTGAACCCCCAAAAGCATAAAGCATCCATTGTTTAGCCAAGTTTGGAAGGCATGAGGTTCACTGGTGCGATGAGCCTTGGAGCGATCTGTTGGATTGAAGTAGAAAGTCTTGGCCCCCAACCCCTGAAAACGTGGGGGAGAATCCCCACCCAGTTATTCCAGTCTCGGTGTAGCGCTCGGAAATATTGGTCCGCTAACAGCCTTAAGGTGGACAGTGTGACATCACCAGTGTGAGGTGTTGATCCAGCAAAATAAACAAAAGAGACCTGTTGGTTTTTGTTTTAATCAAGCCACGGCTGCTGTTATACCCTGTTTATGTTATCTTGCAGGTTGCCGCAGGTGCCATGTTGGCACCTTCATGTCCAATGGGCGGGGCGTTGGGGTGGCCGGACAGGTTTCTCTCTCGCTGGCCTTGGACATGGCTGCCAGGGGTGTTTGCCGGGTTGCAAGGTTGTTAGCCTCCATTGAGGCTTGACAGCTCCTTGAAAGTTGTAGGCCGAAAGTCACATCCCGCAGCTTGGCATCACAGGTACTGTACAAAGTACTCCGGACCGCGTCGTGAAATATCAGGTGGTTGAGTAGCTCGTGCAAGTCTCGGCATCGCGGCACCAGATTAAAGGTCACGGCGTGAGATGGTTTTGTGCTATCCATGATGGCATATGAGGAATTGATCGAAACAGGAACCGATCTATCTTAGGCAGAAGGAGTTGCGACAAGTGCGACTCGAGCACGCGTTCGGCAGTGAAGAGGCGATCTGCATTGTCGAATGCGCTCGCGCTCGTCGGGGGAGCTTCCGGATCGATGATTCGCGGAGGGTGGGTGGTGTCCCGTCCTGACGGGGCGCCCCAGGAGTCGACGGCAGGTATATACCTTACATGGGAAACTCGGTAATTTAGCCTGCATCAACACCTGTCTCATCCACACCCGGAGAAACAAAGAGGGAAGGAAGGAACGCACCACCAATTGATCAAGATTTTTTTTTTTTAAAAAAAAAAGAAAGAAAAGAAGCCTCTTCAAAGCTGCTCGAGCTCTGGCTAGAATACACAAAAGACAAGCAGGGGGTAGGAATAGTTTGGGATTGCTTCGCAGAGAATCACCGCAGACGTCTCAAGTCAATTTTGGATGAAATGCCACCGTAGGTATCCATGGGTGTGAGTGTTTGTGTGAGTGGGTCGATCTTGCTTGGCCGCGATTTTAGCTAGGGAACGACGGGGACGACGCCTCTGCCGCAGCTTCCTTCCTTCCTTCCCATCCACTGTCCACCCCCACATCGAGTCGTCAACCTCTTCGACCTGCCACTAATTTCCAATGGCTCATCGTTCAACCCAGTCACCGGTCGTGACGGCGAGAATGCCCGTCCTCTGCTCTGTCGAGTCCGGCGAGGCTGGGATTGGACAATGACCGCCGCCGACGGATTGACACCGGCGCAGGTGGAGCAGCCGTCCACGGTAGGTAGGAGGGACGTATGTGTGCTGCACATAGTTGCCCATGGATAACCTACTGAAACCAGGTTTCTGCGGCGAGCAGCTTGTTTTCCTTTTTCTGTCTACCGTCTTTTCTTCTTCTTTCCCCTCTGCTCATCCTCCCTGCCGCATGATATATCCGCAACCCTTGTACCTGGTTCCGCCTCTTTGTTTTATTCGTATTTTCCCCGTCATATCGTTTGATCAGCCATATGCCCCTCTCAGTCCCATATACCCACCCGGGGAAGCGTCTCTGCTGGTCTTGACAATCCGGGTTCGAGCTGTCCCAACGGCAGACACTGTTCAACAAACGTACACTTTTCCTAGACTCCCATCTCAGTCCTCGAGGGACGCCCTAAATTCCATCCGAGGGCCTGGTGCTCCACGTACAGGCATACGATCCGGTGGTTACCATCAGGAAAAGGATAGCGCCGGAAGCTCCATTAACGGCAATTCAGATAGACCCTCACAGCCATGCGCCTTATAGATGGCCCTCGGGGCAGGGCTTTGATCTGTTTCTGTATTTTGTTGAGCCTCACCCTGGCTGGGGCACTCGAGGCCGAGAAGAGACAAGAAGTTACCCGTTCGACCACCGAATCACTCACACAGACATCAACAAGCAACAGACGAGAAACCACAGCACCCCCGGAATCATCAACAAGAGACGCTCAAGATGCCTCAACGACGCCCACCCTGACATCGTCAGGCTCATCATCCCTCTCCGTCACCTCTTCCTCCCCTAGTGAGACCTCATCCATCAACAGTACCGTGGTCTTTGACAATGGTATGTTTAAAATCATCCAGTGACAAACAAAATTTTAAAAATACAACGGCTGACACTTGCTGCAGCTACACTTCCCCCGGACCAGCTTCCTCTCAAACCTGAGCTCACACCCGGATGGGGTGTTGCTGGAGTTATCATGCTTGTCACCGGTATCGTTCATGCGGTGATCGGGATCAAGATGAAATGGCTTCATACCTTTTTCTCCACCGGTTTTCTGGCAAGTTTAGGAACGGCCGCCCTCATTCTTTATGTCATGACGCCTCCGCTCAAGGACGCCATACAGGGAGCCTATGTTGTGGCCGCCGTCTGTTCAGGCGCAGTCCTCGGCGGATTGGCCATCATCTTCAAGGACGTCATAGAGTGTTTGGGTGGCATTTTGGGCGGTTTCTGCCTAAGCATGTGGCTGCTAACTCTCAAGGCAGGCGGCCTTGTCGCCAACCCCACTGGCAAGATCGTATTTATTGCGTCCTTCACCCTCTCGGGTTTTGGCTTCTACTTCCTTCCGTGGACTCGGGTGCGGACATGCGGCCTGATGGCTTGCATATCCTTTTCGGGTGCAACGGTGGCAGTCCTTGGTATTGACTGCTTCAGCCGCGCCGGCCTCAAGGAGTTCTGGGCCTACATCTGGCGTCTCAACGATGACTTGTTTCCCCTTGGTGCTGCGACGTACCCACTTACTCGCGGAATCCGCGTTGAGCTCGCGCTCACCATCATCATCTTCCTCGCGGGGATTGTCTCTCAGCTGAAGCTCTGGCGTCTCATAAAAGACGGTAGGGGCAAGAGGGATGAAGAAAAGGCTGAAGTTGAAAGGAATCTGCGAGCCGAAGAGGAGGCCATTGGGCGCCAAATCGAGGAGAACACCACTCGCGAGCGCCGGCAGTGGGAGCGCGTATACGGAGACGGCACATCGGGGCCCGATCAATCAACTGGCTCGAGCGAGGGAGATGTCGACAGCGAAAAACGGGTGCGTGCAAGCAGCGCAACTCTGACTGCAACCGCTCGGACGCAGTCCCCAACCGACCTTGATGGATCCGAAGTGCTCGAGATTCCCCTGGATCCTCTGCTGCAATCCTCACCGAACCTCGAAAAGGATGTTGTCGAGACGGTCATTACCAAACACAGTGGCGATCGACCGATTTCAATCAGTGTTGACCGAGTTGATACCGCGGAGCAGGAAGCGGCCATAAGTATACCCAAGCCAGTGAAATTGGCTAGACGTGATAGGCGTGGGAGGCGTGATAGTACTGCCACCTTCGGAACAGTCAACTCGCCTCCCACCCCCGCCTCCCCGGTGCTGCCTTTGCCGTTTCAACCCGCCGATGGCAAGACGGAGGAGGATGGCAGGTCTTCCTTCGCAACATTTGCCAATTATGAGGACCGAGACCCGGGGACAACCCCCCGAGTCAGAGACTCGAGGGCGGAAAATGTAGCAAAGAGACTTTCGAGCAGCTCAGCAAAGCTCCTCCGAAGTCTTTCCCAGCGCTCAGCAAGAAGCAAAAAGGCCATCATCGAGGGGCGCAATGAAAGCCATGAGGATCTGGTGGACTCCCGACGAAGTACCAAAGATGATCTGGACTCTCTAATTGCCGTTTTGGATATCATGGATCGTTTGAACTCGGACGATGAGCCGGATACTGTTGCGCCAGCCAAGAGGCTACCTGCGCTTGTCGACATTGACGGGGGAAGGTCCGGCAGCATGCAGGACGAGAGACAAACCTCAGAACTGCAGACATCGTCGCCATCCCGCATGTCGGCCATGGATAGTGATCAGCAGAGAACAGACCCGACAGCGGAAACCATCCCCGAGATTCCTTCCACATTGGTCAGCTTGGACGCAATCCATCTCAAAGAATCACGACCAACATCGGTTGTGACTCAAATAATTTCTCCAGAGATTGCTTCGGCAGAGGAGGGCAAAGACGCCCAGTCTCTTGGCCCCGAAGAAGCAGTTGAGGAGAAGTCAACGAGGAGAGCATCCATGGATTCTGTTTCGGCCAGCCTCAAAAAGGATAATCTTCCACCAGCGCTCTCGCGAGTTGCTCTCTCGTATCGGACAAACGAGTGGGCGAAGCGTCTGAGCGAGGCTGAGACACCTGATATTGAGGATCCTCAGGTGCAAGAGGCCGCCGAGGCGATTCCAGATGCTATTGTCGAGGAGCCAGCGCCCCTTGATGTCACAGACCTCCAGCAAACAGCCGAGAACGCTCAAGTTCCTCCGGCAGTGACCAGGCCAGTCAGTACAATGTCCAATCACGCTGGGAACCCCACCGCGAGCCGGAATAATTTGAGGACGTCCCTGACCGGTTATACGGATGTACTCACTTACGGTATTCAGCCAGGATTCAGTCCGGAGCCGCAAGCCCGGAGCAAAGGCCCATACCGATCAACTTCGATGACGGGAATGATGCTGAAAGGTCGTGGTTCAAGACTAATCGCTGAGCCCATCGCCGAAGAGGGCCTTGACGGCACCGGCGAACAATCCACTCATGTTTCCACCCCTTTCCCGTCCGAGACCAGCTGGACGACGCCGCCAATGAGTGGTCTCTCTCCGGTTCCACACGAACTCTCAGCCTCGACCTCATTTTCAAACCTCCCCCGGTCAAGTGGTCTTTACGCCCAACATCAACCGTCCGTTACCACCTTGCTCGGCATGCGCGAGATGCTTCTTCGCACCAAGGCTTCAGGCACCTTTGTTTCCCCCAACTCCAATCCAGATGCTTCCGCTTACGCACTTCCACTCGTCTCCTCCGGCAACCCCAGACGTCCTTCCATTGAGGCCGCAGGTTCCGACAGCTATCCCTCTCATCAAATGCCGACTTCCGCCGCCATAGATCTCGACGACGTCCCCCTATCGCAACGCAGGGCAATAATCAGACAAAGTTCGTCCCTGTCATTTTTCTCCGCAGCCAAGCACCGCGCCAGCATCTCAAGTTTGAACGGCTCCCACAACTCCCCAGTCCCAGTAGCTACAGCGGAGTCCACCCAGTTCAACTCCCATCAGCCCCAGAGGCGCAGCACCGCTCCAAACGAACAAGTCCGTCAAGCTCAGCTCGCCAACTTCCGAAACTCTATCCAAGCCGATCTTCGCTCTGGCTCTTCCCTGTCTAACCCTTCGGGTTCGGCGCTGGTAAGGAAGATGTCCATCGGCGGGGAGACAAATCTTATCACTGGTGGACTGCTGGGTGTAAATGCGTCAATGGCAAGCCTACACGGTGTTTATAACAATGAAGGAGCAGGAGGGGGAGAAAGCGTGAGACTGTCAAGGGTGCTAGAGGTGGATGCGGCGAGGAGACAAGAACAGGAGAGGGCTTTGGATAAGCAGAAGAGGAAGAAGGAGAGAAGTCAGAGAGAGTTTGAGGAGCGGATGAGGAGTGGACAATTGATGGAAGCGCATAGGGATGCTATGAGGAGGATGCAGAGGGCTGCGAGGGATCTCTAAGAGCAATCTTGCGCCCTCGCTAGTAACATGAGGTGAAAAACGATGTGGGAGTTCCTACACAGGGTATAGAAATGGCAAATCAGTCAAGGGAAAGAAGGAAAACAGGACGTTCTATCCCGACAGAGTCAAAAGTCGGTAATGACAGCATGGGAAAAGGTGCATTTTTTTTTTCATTTTTTTTTTTTTTTTACTCAACTGCATTGATCCCGGCGATGATCATTCCTTTTCGTCGGCTTGGTTGGACGAAGAACTAACCCACAGGTACATACATTCCCCTGTTCGAAGGGGGCGTTGACTCTTAGAGAACGAGATGACAATTGGAGAAGGAACAAAAAAAGAAGACGAATCAAGAAACATAAAACTTGAGAAGTATGGAACGTTTTATTTTTGAATAATGATAGGAAGGGAGGAGAGAAAAAACTTGTTTTAAAGTATAATTATGTATTAATTAATACTTTATGAATAACTGACGTAATAATTATTATCATCTACCTTTTGTTAAACAAACATTGCATATAACAAATATATCTATGACTCGGACATGCTCGAAACTTTTTAATAGACTTTTCTTCATTAAACATACAAGACTTCAACGTTAAAAAATGATGACATTGTCAGCATTATTACTTATATAAATGGATTGCCATCCAGAAAAAAACTGACAGGTCCTTCGTACACACTCACACGCTCTCATATATATATACATATATAAATAAGATATCTTTTCTGCCACCTACTCTGCCCCCGAAAACAAAAGTATGAAAAGAAAAAGAGAGAAACCCCCCCCCAAAAAAAAAATTACAACTCCATTATCCAATGCATATATATGTGCTGTGCCGTGTGAATTATATTGTTGTCTCTTTCATAAGAACTTTGAAAAAAAAAAAAAAAAAAAAAAAGACATGCCATAAAACCTCAAAGTTGCCCCCAACCCCCAATTACCCAATTATTCAACAAAGGGTTTAAAAAAAGCGTCATTATAAACCCCCCGCCTCCCACTTTAAACCCAACCAAAACCCAATATATAACCCATTATGATATGATCACCTCTCGCTATGAAAAAATCCCGCCCGCAAACCCTAATCTACATTAGATTTTTATATCATCATCACCTCCTCCCCCCCTCCCCAGCCATAACCCTAATCCTATAATCTCTCCTCTGACCTACTGGCCCCAGCAGCGGTCCTGGCCCTCTCCAACCTGCTCCCATTACCTGCCCTTTCATCCTCCTCGCCGCCTTCTTGATTTTGTTGTCCCCCGAGTCCCGCCGCCGGCCTCGAAACCCCAAAGAGTTCCCCCAGAGTGTGACTTAAACTTCTCGCTCGACCTCTGAGGTATCCTCCTCCTCCTTCTCTTCTGGTTCCTTGCTCGCCTTCCCTCCCTGATCCACCACCACCGGTACCACTGCCACCCTCCAGGTGACCCCCAAATAGTCGGTGCCCCCGCTCGACGGCAGACACGGCTCCTCTTTCCGCCGAATCCGCCAAATCCTGAGCGGGCGCGAACAGGCTGTTCCTTAGACCGGGTCTGGACCTTACGTTGGTGGGGCTGACGCCCGTTATCGAATCCAGGTGCGACAGAAAGGTGTCGGCTACGACGGCCGTCAGCGTCGACGAGAAAGGCGAAGGGGAAATCACGGGGCCGCCGCCCGTCAGGTGGGTCAAGGCTCTCGGCGCCGCGGGGGTTGTCGGTCTATTTACGACGGCAACGCCCGTCGTGACTAGGTTTAATGGTGGAGGCTGAGATGGGGTGCCGGGAGTGAGTTCCGGCGTCGAGCCCGTTACCGTGTATCGTCGAAGCGTAGAGGTTTCCGATATGACAGTTGAGGGTACCGAATCGGACGAGATTGTCTGAGAGAAAAAGGTCCGCGGGTTTGGTGGAGGGAGTTCATGATTATTATTTCGTGAGCCGTTTTCTTGGGTGGCGGTGTTGGTGGTGTTGGTGGTGGTAGTAGTGGTGGTGATGAGGAAGTCGTGCTTCTGAATGATGGGTGTGGGCCCGCCCTCCTTGAAGCTGACTTTGGAAGATCTTCTAGATCTTTGGGGTACTGTTCTCGCTGGTGGGGCAGGTTCCGTGTTTCGGTCCTGGTTGGAGAGGTTGATGGTTTCTTCGATACCTTCCGCGTCGGAGAGGGTGTCTTCTTCCTCGTCGTCGTGCGGTGGCCTGCCGCTGGTGATGAGAAAGACACCAAAAAAGGTTAAGAGACAGCCGCCGACGAATTTTATGGCTTGCTCGCGGGTTGTGCGCTCAAAGTCTCGGTAGAGGACTGCGCTGCCTATGATTACCGAGAGAGTAAACAGGACAAACTGGATTGGAATGACTTGGGTTGAGTCAAATCGCTGGAGTGCCTTGTTTAGGAACCGGACCTGCATGATGGCTGTGGAGATGAGGATGAGTAGGAGGACGTAAGTGACTGGGGTCGTAAATGCGCCGAGGAGGGTTGATGAGAGCATCGAAGAGACGCCTTTGGTGGAAAGAGCCGTGTAACCGCCTGATATGTTGTTAATCTTGTGTTCTTGAAACCCCTGAGGAATGTTTGAATACATACCGAATAATCCAACCAACCCCAGATCGATCAAGATGGTCCGATTCCCATATCTCGGACTGAGATACATGAGCAGAGCAATCAGCGCGATGCTAACTCCCATGTAAATCTCAAACTCCATCGTCGTGATCGCATCCCAGACGTCATGGGGACCCAGCTTCGTCTCTTCTGTCTTTGCGCTCAACACAACTGTTACCGCACCCCCGATGGCGATTATCACACCCCAGAAATCGCGCTGTCGGAATACCTCCTTGAAAAATATTGGCGCAATCACGCAGTTTGACACAAGCGCAACCACGCCCAGCGGGCTGACGATGGATGCCGGAGCGAATCCGTAGGCCAAGAAATTTCCCATCTCGCCCACAGTAATCAAGACCTGGCCCAACCACCAGTACGGATCTTGTAGATAGCTAGACGCAACTTTGGGGGAGTTCTCGTCGCTGTCGGATCCCAAAGTCCATCGCGAATCATCGGATTGGAACGACTGCGTGAGGGGATCGGTCTCGTGCGCCTCTTCCTCCTCCTCATCGTTGCCATCCTCCTCCCTATGCGTTCTCGCTACTACCCCATTCGATGTATCAACAGCGCCGTAACCTCCCACGCTTTGTCCCTGCTGCTGCCGCTGCTGCTGCGTCGCATTCTTCAGCGCCTGTTTCGCCCGTTCCCTTGCCGCCGCCTTGTGCCGATGCAATCGGATGTGCGCATACCGCTGGACGTTGAGCGCCAGAGCGATCAGCACGTTGCCGCAGATTGCCGTTACGATGCCGATCAAGCTCGACCAGTTTTGTAGCTCGTCGTCCCCTCCTTCACCACCGCCGCCGGGGCTGGTTCCGTTGCCGTGGCCCGAGAATGGAAACTGTGGTAGCCAGCTCGGCCAGCTGCGTTCTGATAGCACTGCTGCTGCATGGGTCGGCGGGAGATGCATGGCTTTTATGGAATTTTGGTATCCCCGGCCGCCTCTCGTTTGGGCGAGGAAGGGGAAGTGTGATTGTTATAATTTGGTCGGAATCGGTAATGTTTTTATTAGTGTCGAGGAAGCTCCCTTCTTCGTCCCCGTCAAAGTACGGGCGGCGCACCGGGTATCGCAAGTTCGGTGGAGCGGAAGCGGGAGTAAGTCGGCATCGGAGGGGGAGGGTTCTGGACTGGCGGTCGGGGAGGTAGAGACAATTTCCGGCTTATCCGTCGTCGTCGCCGTCTTTGAATGTCGATCTCGAGAGAACGGGGTGAACGAAAGTTGTTCAATAGTCGACAAAACGAGTGTTTTTGTGCTTTGCGTTTTAAGATCAGATTAGAGGAGAAAATAGATAGGATTTATTCCGTTATTCTTGTATGTACTCGCAACACCCTTCATCAGTCAAATTAAGTCCATCACATTGGGACCAGCAACTTGAGGTTCGAGAGAAAAAGGAAGAGACGAAGAGACACACACACAGGAGCGATCAACGAGCGGAACAAGATGACGTTTGACGACGTCGGCGATGGGGATGAAGATGCGACATGCACACCCCAAAAAAAAAAAAAGAGGCAGAAAAAAAAAAAGGAGAGGTAAGTTTAGAAAATGTAGTTTTGTGTGCGTACTTCAGTAGTGTAGTTTTTTTTAAAAAACTAAATATGGATCTCCTTCATTCTACCAAATTTTTTTTTTTTTTTTCTTTTCTTCTTTTTGTTCTTCTTCCTCAAACTTCGCGACTCGGGCATTTATTAGTAGCGGATTTAGCAACTGATGCGTTGGTTTCGATTCCCACACAGTCCCCGCCTTCCCGTGCCGCGATGCGAATAAGCGACGGCGCCCCAAACTTGTTGCAGGCTTGCAAGCAATATCCAAGGCAGCGGTGCTGCTGTGCATGTGTGGGTGGATGCGACCCTTTGGTGTGAGTGGTACGTATGTACAAGCCGGTGGAAAGCGGTGCAGCGGTGCCCAGCCGGTCCGGGGGAGCTTGTTGCGTGGTTTTGGGTTCTGGTAATTATATTTTGCTCCAGTACCGTAATTTCACTTGATGGATTCATGGAAATTATCATTTGTAAAGATATGTAATTAGTCCATCTTTCTTATTCATCGCCAAGTTTCATCGGAATCAAAGATGCCTACATCGCACCCTCTAGATGGTGATTATTCTCATTTGCTCGAATGGTGCGCATATGAAATCTGGGATCAGCATTTCTATGGCAGATCGTGATCCCACCATCGACCCCGATATTCATTAACTCTCTGACTGCACGCTGCGGTAAATACACCGTTTATATTACGGCACTACTCCGAGTAGGGAATTTCGGTGACGGAATCGACTCTCTCAGCAGAAACATGTCGACTGATGTCTTTAGCCTCACTCAGACAACATAAACAATAAATATGAAAACCGATAAACTCGGATAATTCAGAGCTATTTTAAACAAACTTTAAATGCGAATATAAAATCTCTATCAAAGTCTAATTCATTGAGGAGTCACTGCATTGCCATCGACAAAGTTAGAAATTATGCGCCCTCCCCTACTCAGAATCCCTTATACTCAGCCACTCCCCCCTCCGACAATCCTTCCGCCCTCCGCCAACACCCTCGAAGGCGCCGTGTCCGCGCTCCACCGCTTCCTTCTCGCCCCATCCGCAAACCTCAACAGCAAGACGGCCATCCTGACCGGCGCCGGGCTCTCGGTCGCGAGCGGTCTAGCAGACTACCGCGGCACCAAGGGCACCTACCGCGTCAACAAGACCTACCGCCCAATCTACTACCACGAATTCATCACATCCCATCAGGCACGCAAACGCTACTGGGCCCGCAGTTTCCTCGGCTGGCCATCTTTCAACAAGGCCCAACCAAACGCAAGCCACAACGCCATCCGGGACCTGGGGAAAACGGGCCTCATATCGAGCGTCATCACTCAGAATGTTGATTCCTTCCATCCCCGGGCCCACCCGGACCTCAAGACCCTGGAACTGCACGGGTACCTGAGGGCAGCGAAATGCGTCTCCTGCGGTGCAGAAGTCGACCGCGACGAGTTTCAAAGAGATCTGGCGAGACTTAACCCCCTTTGGTCTGCTTTCCTGGAGGAAGTGTTGGCGACGGGGGCGTTGGAGACGGAGAACCCGGAAGAGATGAGGAAGAGAGGGATCAGATTGAATCCCGACGGCGATGTTGAGGTTCCCGACGCGCCGTACAGCACTTTTCGGTATCCCGCTTGCCCAAAGTGTTTAGCGAAACCGCCAGATACTGTCATGGCAGGGGATGGGGAGGCGAAGAGAGGCGTGGTGGAGGTCGATGCCGATGGCGCGTGGGGAGGTAATAGCAATGCTGGTATTTTAAAGCCTGGTGTGGTGCTGTTTGGGGAGAATATTGCTTCGAGCGTCAAAGAGGCTGCTGAGGCGGCGATCGATGCCTCTGGGAAGTTGCTTGTGCTTGGGACGTCTTTGGCAACTTATTCAGCTTGGAGGTTGGCGAAGAGGGCCAAAGATTATGGGATGCCGATTGCGGTGATTAATATGGGTGGTGTGAGAGGGGAGGAGGTGTTCTTCCAAGATTTGAATCCCGCACAGGACGGAAGATTGGGGGTTCGAAGTGAGGTTGCTGCAGAACAACTGTTGCCAGCTCTTGTGCAGCGTATCCGCTAGGCTCGGCCCAGCATCTCTACTGCACCTATAACATCCTTATATTAACGAGCTTGTCTCAGATGACATGCAGGTTTTAGATGGATGCATGTACTGTACAATGTATGTACAAGATAGAACTGGCATATATAGATCAGGCTTTTTTTTAGAAGAAACCCTTGGTCGATAGTTCTGAGACTGGCTGTACCCGAGCAGGTTGCGACGGCTCTGGAGCAGCTTTCAAGCTTGTCGCTGCCTGAGCTTCTGCTAGGGCTGCGGCCTCAGCCTGCTTCTTTTTCTTCTGAGTAATGGCAACTTCTTCACGGGCAATGTCTTGCAAAACTACACAAACCGTCAGCATATTTTGTTCTACGACAGATACTCGACAAGGCCGCTGCAGACCTTCCTCCCATGTTGCCTCCTTCCGAGGGTCTCCAGTGCCCAGCACCTTCTCCACATCAACCTCCTCGCCGTTTTGGATCTTCTCAATCACCTCCCTCAGCAGCCCAATCCTCACGTCGGCATGGCGATTAAAGGCCTCGGAGTCCTTCTTCAGCGCGATCATCTGAATGGACATGGACCCAATCCCTAGAAAGATGCAGATGAAGAAAGTCGCCGGGTTCCAGTCCTTCTTTACTTTTACTTTGGCCTTTCTCGATGAGCTGTCGGGTTTCCGACGCATGAACTTGGGGATCATGGCCTCCCAGAACGAAGTATCCGCGAGCGAACTTGCAGCCCGTGCCCCTCCATGCCTATATAACAAGGGCGTTTGCGATATCAAAGGCTGAGAGAGTGCAGGCAATAAAAGGCCTCGGCGAAGCAGAATTCGGCTCATCTTCTAATTAGAGTTTTGCGTGATGGTGGCTGAAAAATAGGTAGTGGTAGTTAGTAGTAGTTCGAATAATCCGGAAGATGTTGAAAAAGGCCGTTTGAAACTTTGCTGATGAGTGGGCGCATCCATGGAATTCCACTCAAAAAAGAATACCCCTGTCAAAGTCTCGAATTCTGCAGTCGGCGGTTGAGTGTGGATCCAGCTGCCCACCACTCTCCCACTGCGGCAGGTGGGGTTGCTCATCCCGGGGCGCGGTTGCCTCGACAACGTGGACCGACTTTTTACCAACGACGTGGAGTCAACAATCCTTGGCAATCGCAGACCACACCCTCTTTTGCCTGGGATTCGATTGACAGTCGCTTCGTGCGGGCCGTTCTTTTTTTTTGGTTCTCCATTTTCGCGATTGCATTGCACTGCTGCACTTCAAACTGCGTTTGCATACCTACCTAGCTATCTATCCATCCCCCTCACCCCACCAACTCGCATACAGTCAGTAATTCATTGTTTTTTTGGGGGGTCTGGCCCATACACTTTTCTGCACTCCCCATCTTTTGGTTAATGTCCCAGGATAAAGGCGACCATGATGATATGATTAAGAATCACTTTTTATAATGGATACGCAATCTCAGGCCGAAGCTGTGCGAAGCGCTGTCTCCTCCGTCGCGACATGCACACCCACGACTCTAGCACTCCTCAAGAGCTTGCTTCTGCCAAAGGACGACTCGATACCACCAGCGGCCGACGACTTCCACAAAACACCAATACCATCTCGAGCGAAAACAAATACGACTGCAAAGGCTCCTTCGCGACGCGGCAAGTCTGGTACCACGACCCCCGCACCCCCCGCCGAACAGAACGATGGTCTATCAACGCGCGAGAAGGCGTCCCTCGCCACCCAGGTCGTCAATGTCACGCTCAAGGCGCTCTCCGAAGCTGCAAAGACTTCGCCGGCAGCTGCCCCTCCCCCACCCTCTATGCGATCAACGGACGAGGATGAGTTGGTCAAGGTCGCAACAACGAAAAATGCGATCCGCCGATCAATGTCTGCGCCCATGAGCCCGCTCCAGCCACGAACTATCAACCGGCAGTCGACATCCCCCTTATCGCCAAAGCACGCGAGATCCCCTCCGAAGCCGTCGCACAATACGAACCTCCTCGCGCTCGTCGAATGTTCCCGCGTGGCCCTCACTGCTTTGCGACAAATATCAACGACCGGGAAGGTGACGCTCCCCGAATTACAGCTCGAATCCGGAATGTCAGCGCTGATTCAAAGGCTGATCGCTCTGAACCTTCCCGAACAAGCAGTCAAGGAGCTGAGAATACTCAAAAAGAGGTTGGAGGCACTGGCAAGTCCTGCGGGCGGAGCCAAGCAGTCAGCCAAGCAGGCTGTTCAAGCCGACCCAAAGAGCACCGCACAAGCTTTCTCCGAGATCATGGACTTTAGCGACGTCAAGCTCCAGGGGCCAGCGCTCATGCTTGCCATCACCACGCAGATCCAAGCTTTGCGGGTTCTGGCAATGACCAAGAAGCCAGCTTCGGTCGAGGCAGTAATCCCCCATGTTCGACAGGAACAAGGCTCGTCACCTGTTCATTTGCTTCTCACAGCGGCTCAGGAAAAAGGCGCCGATATTGCAAAGCTTTCCCGCCAAATAGAAACGGTGGCGCAATGTCTTCTAGCCCTCACGCCAAGCGTATCCAGCAAAGACGACACCCTGGCACAGGAGGGGCGTCTCAGCATTTCCCCAGCATCGGCTCTCGAGCTGCAAGCACTCGGGTTGGAGGCAAGACTGCAGTGGTGGGGCCTGGCAAAGCACAAGGGGGACGTAGAGAAGGAGATCATGCTTCCACTGTCGAGGTTCCTTGGTGCGTACATTCGCCGAACCACAGGCGACGCGAAAGCCAATTACACAATCTGCCTTCGTGTGTTTAGTCGCATAAATCAGCACATCAAATCTCAAGGTCTGAAACCATCAGCCGGGTCCAAGCTCCCTCTCGCAAACATCTACCAGACGTTGGTCGTGCTCTCACGAGATTCTCAGCAGATATCGGATGCAGTTTCTTGGGCAACCAAGCTCCGGGCGTGCGCAGATCCAAAAGTCGAGTCGGTTGCTAAAACATGCTCTCTGGCTGCGCAGTTACTTTCGCTTCAACTCCGAGACCATGCCAAATACGTTAAAGACGACTCCATTCTCAACGAGGTAGTTGCAGTAATCCAGGGGCCACTGCGAGGCGATACAACGGAACTCGATGAACTCCTGATCAATATCTGTGCTGTGAGGAAGGCGGCTATGCAGGTCTTGCTCGTTGCGGCCAAGGGAAATGGCGAGGGCAACGGGTCGTCGCTATCATCTGTTACAAAGGAATTGTTAGAGACATTTATCATCCAATGCCCAAGGTTCTGCCTCAGATGGCTCGGCAAACCCCCAGGGCCCAAGGGAAGCACCAAAGACTATCTCCGATATGACCAGCGCCGGCAGTTGGTTCTTCAGTCTCTGCAACACATCCTTGACTCGGCCTTCATGATAATCAAGTCACGATTGGACCAGAAAAATCTACCTTGGGAACTTATGGACTCGATACTCACGGATTGTGTCACACTTCTCGAGTATACCAGCTCTCAGGCCGCATCTAGCTCACCGACATCACCCTACGTCAAAATCTCGCACTTTTATTATTTACAGTATAATTTGCTTCGAAACCAGTCGACCGATCCTAAAGACGCTGCGCCATTGCGCGCTCTTCGACGGTCCTGTGAGTGTGTCAAGCATCGACCAAGCGCCGAGAAGGAGAAGGCTCAGCTTGTTCTCAAGCTGGAGCAGCTATCCAAGCTTGCTAGAACGCTAGGCAGGGGAGAAGAAGCTCTAGGGGCCCTTCAGTCGATTCGGACGAGCCTTATAGACGACGGAGTACTCACAACCGTCGCTAAAGCACTGGAAACAGCATCGCCGTCAGCTATTTGGACTCGTGACCCCAAGGCGGAAGCTCTTTCTCGCGCCCTCTTGTCATTGTCAAAAATGGAGCATGTGTGGATGGACTGGACGGTAGATCTACCCGAGGCAGAGCAGGCTGCAGCTTTGGAGCATCGGTTACGGTTTATTCTCCTCAGCGATGTGTCTAAGCAGGCAGACATCACGTTGGAGCATCCCGTGGTCGACAAACTTCTCCGTATTTATATCCCAACTCGATATCCAGTCAGGCGCCTGAGGGTTCTCCTCAGCCTGGCTTGTTCAGCGCTCGGAACGCTGGACAGAGCCTCGGAGCTGTTGTTAGTTGCTAAGGATGCTGCGCAGCTCCAAGAAGGCGGGGATCTCGGAGAGGACTCTGGACTGTGGCGCTTCATTGCTCACATGAAGGCGTTCTACAACTCCTTGGCTGCCGCTGTCGACGGTTACCGAAGTCCTGATGCTCTTCAGGACTCGATCACCGCATGGCGGACAATTGCACAGTCGTGTCAGAACAAGTCTGAGCTTGATAAGAAAATCGATGACGTTCCGGGCCTTCTTGACTATCTTCAATCCGTCGGCGACTTTCTGCGCATGAAGGGGCGGGACCAGATGCTTGCAGCAGTCCTGGAGCTGATGGCAGACATTTCAGAATCGGCGGAAGGGATCAAGACCGAAGAGGTTGTTCAGCACAGCTCGCTTCTGGCTGTGCAATACACCAACCTGGGTCAATCGTCGAAAGCCGAAGGTGTGTTTTTGAAGGCGCGAGAGCACCTGGCAGATAACGTTGGCCCGGATGCGCTCGTCAATTTTCACCTCGCTTCGGCAGAGCATCACGTTACTCTCGGCAACTTCAGGCAGGCTGAGGATCATCTCTCTCAAGCCCGACTTGCTTACAATTCGGATGGCTCAGATCAAAAATTTAGCCGGTCGCAGAAGAAGCAGCTCGTGGCGAACGCCTGCTACCTCCTGTCCGTGCTTGCTCTTGAGCGAGGCGACTCTCACCACGCGTTAGTCTATTCCAGAGAGAGCGTGCGCGCCATCTTTGCCGAATGGGTAAGGATGGAGGGACAACTCGCGGCCAAGACGCCGGGCCAGGAGGGCGAGAGCAGCATGAACATGTCGACTTCCGACCTCACCCTGCAGCCGAAGACGCAAAGCCCCGGTCCTGCATTTTGGAAAATGTTCTACGGCCTCTTCCGCAACACACTCCAGATTTCTTCCGTCTACGCTCACTTGGGCATGTTTCAAGAGACCATGTACTATGCTGAGCAGGCCATGAAGATTGCAAAATCCGTCGGCTCGGAGTTCTACAACTCGCAGTGCGCTGCCTGGATTGGATCAGTGTCTTGGAAAGCAGCTAATGCCAGCAAGTCCCTCGAAATGCTTCAACAGGCGACAGATCTTTTGCCGGAGGAGGACCGCTCATATCTTTCTGCGACTCTTGCATGCCAGATTAGCGCAATGTATGCTCATCAGAACGATATGGAGGCAGCAGAATTGTTGTTGGCCAAGGCGGAGGCCATCATGGGTAAACTACGTGGACCCGATCAAGTTGCAGCAGTTCGGGAGAAGATGGCAGAGTTAAAGAGTCAGGAAAAACCTGCCAGGGGCGCTCGAGCGACTGTCCGCAAAGCACCGGCCAAGAAGACACCGGCTGCGACCAAAGGTAAAGCGAAGACCGCCGCCGCTGCAGCACCGGAGCCGGAGCCTGTTCCGGAAGACGCGCAGCTGGCCAAGCTGCGGGCATCGATTCTTGTGCAAAAGGCTGCATCCATGTTGAAGCAGAAGGAATGGACCGAAGCACAGGCCGTTCTGACCGAGGCTACAGCTGCATCCAAGGCTTCCGACCTCCTGCCAGCTAGGCAACTGGCGATGGCGTCTTGCCTTCTGGGGATGAGCATGGAGCAAATGGCCAATGATCCAGTCTTCTCGGTGATTCAAGACTCAACCATTTCGTTCCCTGCCCTGTCCGGTGCTGAGAAGGTTGCTGCTGCTGAGCGTTCTGCGGCCGGACCAAGCTCGCCGGTGAAGAAGCCACGAGGCGCCCCTGCGAGCAGAGCAGGGGCAGCTACGGAGACTGCCCAGGTCTACGTCGAGAATCTGCGCCAAGCACACGATTACCTCCTTGAGGCTCACGCCATCGCGGGCAAGAGCGGTGATTCAATCTTGGTGCACAGGGTTTCCTCCTTGCTTCAACATGTCGCTCTGATCCTCACAGCGACTTCGACAAAGATGAGGGCCACAACACACTCTGCTCAAACCTCATATGCTGTCGAACTTGCACGAAACCTGACATGGCGCCGGGAGAAGAAAGCTATCGCACAAGAAAAGCAGGCGATCAAGAACGACGGGACGGAATGGCCGCCGCTCTTGCAGTCGGTCAACACTAGGAGGTCGAGTTTGGGCTTCACTCTCGATCTGCACAAGATCCAGCGGGATTACATCGACATCGTGCCCAAGTCTTGGAACGTCATTTCCATTTCCCTTAGTGAGGGTAACCACGATCTGTGCATCACCAAGCTCCAAGCCGGACAAAATCCCTTTGTTATTCGGTTGCCTCTAGAACGGGCGAGCTCGCGAGATGCAGACAGCGACGTCTTCAACTTCCAGCAAGGCCGCTCCGAACTGATCGAGATTATCAAGCTCATCAACGAGACGTCCCACGCCGCCAAGGACATGAGCGTCAAGGGTGCCAAGACTGAGTGGTGGCAGAAGAGAGAAGCCCTCGATAGTCGGCTCAAGGAACTGCTCGAAAGCATTGAGCAGATCTGGCTGGGCGGCTTCCGAGGCATCTTTTCTCCTCACGTCCGCCGAGAAGACCTTCTCTCAAGCTTCCAAAAGGCGTTCCTGACAACTTTGGACAAGCACCTCCCTTCCCGTCGCCAAGTCCGAGGGAAGAAACCCAATGCTCCGGGTCCCAAAGTCCAACTCGACAGCAACATCTTGGAGCTCTTTATTGGTCTGGGCGACGCTACGAAGCCCGACTGCGATTTCGACGACGAGCTGACCGATCTCCTCTACTTCGTGGTCGACATCCTCCAATTCCACGGAGAGCGGAACGCATACGACGAGATCGATTTCGATTCGATGGTCGTGGAAACCTTTGACGCACTTCAAGCATACCATTCCTCGGCTAACTCCAACCGGGACGCCTCAACACCCATCCACACAATCCTCCTGCTCGATAAAGCCTTGCACATCTTCCCCTGGGAATCCCTACCGTGCATGCAAGAGCAACCCATCTCTCGCATGCCTTCGTTGGCTTGTCTCCGACGTCTGATCCTCGAACAACGTCCCTCGTCTTCTTCGCCTGACTCTCCGGGTCATTTTGCTTCACTATCTTCGGGCTCATACATTCTTAACCCCTCTGCGGACCTGAAAACTACTCAAGCCGCCTTCTTGCCTCCTTTGTCGTCCCAACTGCCGAGCTGGACTTCTTACGTCTCTCGAGAACCCACCGAACCCGAATTCGAGTCGTGCCTTGCTTCGACGGATGTTTTACTGTATTTCGGTCACGGCTCGGGAGCTCAATACATTCGCGGTCGGACTGTTCGGAGACTGGAGAAATGCCGAGCTGCTGTGTTGCTGATGGGATGCTCGTCGGCTGCTCTGGTGGAAGCGGGCGAGTTTGAGCCGTCCGGGCCGGCATGGAACTACATGATGGCGGGCAGCCCGGCCGTGGTTGGGACGTTGTGGGACGTGACGGATAGGGATATCGATAGGTTTGCGGGCAAGTGTTTTGAGGGGTGGGGGTTGCTGAGGAGCGGGAGCGTAAAGGTTGAGGGAAAAGGTGGAAATGGGAAACAAAAAAGAGGTGAAGGGGGAGGGAACAAGGGAAAGAAGAGCAGTTTGGTAGAAGCTGTGGCGGATGCCAGGGGGGCGTGCAGATTTAGGTTCGTTACGGGGGCCGCGGTGGCTGTTTATGGGATTCCTATTTTTGTTGAGTGAATAAGGGAGGGGTTGAGGTTTGGAGTTGCGTTTTTATGGGAAATTGGGCGGGCATGGAATGAATGATTTTGAAAAGAGTTATGACGTTACATATTGGGTTTTGGTGTGGAGTTTTTTTTTTTTTTTTTTTTTTTTTGGGGGGGGGGGGGGTTTTTTTGGGGGGGGGGTTAATAAAAAAAAAAATTTTGAAAAGTTTTTATTTTTTGTATTTTTTTTTTTTTTTATTTTTTTTTTTTTTTTTTTT